>JAQQST010002219.1:0-10542 GCA_028646485.1 Cryptoprocta ferox
GACTCTTGAATACTGAAAACAAACCGAGGGCGGAAGGGGAAGGGGGAAAGGTAAAGGGGGTTGATGGTCATGGTGGAGGTCACTTGTGGGGAAGAGCACTGGGTGTTATATGGAAACCAACCTGACAATAAACTATAAAGTTAATTAAAAAAAAAGAAAAACTGAGGAAATAGAAAAAAAAATAAAATCAGGATGTTCATAGTTAGCATTGACTAAGTTAACATAGATATAGCACTTAAAGCAGTACCTGGCACACAGTGGATGCTATTAGTAGCAGCATTTCTCAAAGTTAATTGTACGTAGAATAACTTTTTGATGCCCTTTTAACACATTTCTTTGGGTTAGTGTTGTCATAGGACATCCATTTTTGAAATATATTAAATCATTTAATAATCCACAGGTTCTCAGAGAGCTAATGAGGCAGTGAGTAAAACCCAGCACTGTCTGGTAGAACTTTCCTTCAGTAGCCACTAGCCACATGTGGCTATTGAGCACTTGGAATGTGGCTATTGCAACTGAGAACCCAAATTTTTTATTAGTTTTATTTAAATTTAAATATCATCCAGTGTAGGATTAGAGCTTTACTTTCAGATGTCAGTCAGTATTAACTTAGTAGCCAGTGGACCAGTCTACGTGATCTAATGGCCTTCACAGCTGGTCTGGGAAAAAGCTAAATGAGGGAAATACCTTAGAGGCTTTCTGTCTTTTCTGTGTGGCCTGTAGGCTCAGATGGAACCTCACAGGGGGAGAAGGAGAAGGAGGAGAGGCCACCTGAGTTACCCCTGCTCAGTGAGCAGCTGAGCTTGGACGAGCTATGGGACATGCTGGGAGAGTGTCTAAAGGAACTGGAGGAATCCCATGACCAGCATGCCGTGCTAGGTGAGTTGTGGCCTTTGGGCCACGGTCCTGACCCACTGATCTACTCTGGGCCCTTTCTGTCAGCTTAATTTTCTTCCTTCCGGATCACCCCTCTCAGTGTCTCTGTAATGAGAATTCAAAGGAGAGGTGGTGGTTTTTTTTTTTTTTCTCTCAGTATCAGGGAAAAAAAAAAAAGATTTGCCTTCTCTTTTAGTAGCTGGTATCTTTCACTTTTTAGACCAGGGGAATCTTTATACCTGGTAGACTATTCCATTTTTCTTTAGTTTCAAGGAAGCTCAGACTTCTCCGTGGCTTCATTTTTCTTTGCTACCATTGTATTTCTCTTGCAGGTTTTTAGTGTTTACTGTACTTCTATAACTTTATCACGAAGGAAAAGAGGTTTGTATGTTGACGTTTCAAAACTTCTCTATCATTCCTATCCCCAGTGCTACAGCCTGCCGTCGAGGCCTTCTTCCTGGTCCATGCCACGGAGCGAGAGAGCAAGCCTCCTGTCCGAGACACCCGTGAGAGCCAGCTGGCACACATCAAGGACGAGCCGCCTCCACTCTCCCCTGCCCCCTTAACCCCAGCCACTCCTTCCTCCCTTGACCCATTCTTCTCCAGGGAGCCCTCGTCTATGCACATCTCCTCAAGCTTGCCCCCTGACACACAGAAGTTCCTTCGCTTTGCAGGTACAGGAAATTCTTAGGCCTCCAATGTAGAAGGCTTCATTTTTTACAGGATCATTTCATTTTATTCTTAGCTGTTTCATGGGGGAGAGGGGTGAGAGAGAGAGTGGGGGGGTAGGGGGAGAAGGAGAATAAAGCTAGTGAGGTAGGGACTAGGTCTGAAAGCCCTTTTGTGCCACACTATCTTTTTTCTCTGAAACAAAAAAGAGAGCTGCTGGCTGGTTGGCTGTCATGTAGTCTTCTAGGAGCTAGAATGTACTGATTCCTGCCGTCCCTTTCTCCCCTCAGAGACTCACCGCACTGTGTTAAACCAGATCCTACGGCAGTCCACCACCCACCTCGCTGATGGGCCTTTTGCTGTCCTGGTAGACTACATTCGAGTCCTCGACTTTGATGTCAAGCGCAAGTATGTGCCCTAGAGGCTGTGAGGATGGGAACTTTTCAAATGCTATCTCCCCTCCCAGAAAAGAGCCAAAATTCCTCTGGAAGGAATGTTTTCAGAGAAAGAAGTTTCCATTGGTGGCAGCCCTTGGGAATGGTGCTGGGTGGGAGGGAAGAGATTCATCTGTGCCTCTGACAGTCACTGTACCTAAATATTCCCTGATCTTCTCCATTCTTCCTCAGAGAAGTGCACACCCTTGTTTAATCATGACTTCTAAAGTCCCATTGCATTTTTTGGGGTAATACAGGAGGTGCAGGCAGCCATAGTACACTTACTGCAGGGCTTGGGGATGGGGGGTGGCTCCAAAACGCTACTGTCATCCTTACCTTCTCTTCCTTCCTATGCACCTACACATGCAGAAATACTCTGCCACAGACTCCGTGGGCCTTTATTCGGTGGAGATGGGAAAAATTTAGAGTTGGTAATAAATAATCTGCCTCTCCAAACTACTGGACACTTCCCCAGTGGAACAGATGGGGAGCAGGGATCAAAGTGTTTGGAGGATGGGAGGAGCATGCATCATTGTGGTTCTTCATCCTAATCAAGATCAAGCAAACAGGAGTTTGCTCTGCCACCCCCAATCCTATTTTTTTCCTTGCCTACCTCCCAAGATATTTTCGCCAAGAGCTGGAACGTTTGGATGAGGGGCTTCGGAAAGAAGACATGGCTGTGCACGTCCGCCGTGATCATGTATTTGAAGATTCCTATCGTGAACTGCACCGGAAATCCCCTGAAGAAATGAAGAATCGATTGTAAGAGCCCAGAACAAAGAGGATGGGAGGGTGGAGCAACTTCCTACATGGTAGTGAAGACTTACTCAGGCACCAAATGTGCCCAGGAACTGAGGGAGGTGCTGCCCTCCCCATCAGGAATTCCAAATAGGAACCTCGTATAGATAATCTCACTGAGCTGTCTACTGTCTTCTCAGCCTGGTCTAATGCTGGATAGGCTGGCCTTTTGGCTGAGCTACGCAACAAATCCCAGAGAGAAGAGTCTTTGGCATTTACAAGGATAAACCTGATGGCTTCACAGAGAGCTTTCTCTGTTATACTAGGAACAGGAAGCCTGCTGAGCAGGTGGTAATGAGTGGCCCCTCACCAAATTGGTAATCGCTCACTGGTGATTCTGAAGCCACCTAGAGGAGATCAGCAGTTTAATATTAAGTGTCACGAGAGCCAGTGAGATAAAGACCTGTTGGAGTGGTTTGATGCTCCTGAGCTCAGGAACTGGATTCCTCCTCTCCCTCGTGGCATGGGGTTCCCCATTCGTGTAATCACATAGGAAGTCAGAGACGCTTCTGAGACCGACTGGGCCCTGCTCCTCCACCACCAAATCCTTAACAGACATCACACTGAGCTCAGCCCTCTCTGACACTACTTGACTCCTCCTCTCCCTGCTTTCCCTAAGTGAGGTCCTCATTTAAGCCTCTATACCTTTCCTGTTGATGAGCCTTTACTGATAATTCAGGACTTCTTTTCTAACAATCCTTTTTTTTTTTTTTTTTTTTTTTTGGTCCCAGATTCCTACCTTTCCTCTGGGCTTTCCTGACACTCTGCATTCACTTCTGTTCTCTGATCCTGCACTCCCCAGCCATTGCTTCACTTACTCACTCGGATCATACTACATAAATAAATGTATTTGTCCTGGGCTTTCTGCACATCTGTTTCTGGTCTCTTACACAGGTATATAGTGTTTGAAGGAGAAGAAGGGCAGGATGCTGGAGGGCTCCTGCGGGAGTGGTATATGATCATCTCTCGGGAGATGTTTAATCCTATGTATGCCTTGTTCCGTACCTCACCCGGTGATCGGGTCACCTACACCATCAACCCATCTTCCCACTGCAACCCCAACCACCTCAGCTACTTCAAGTTTGTTGGACGCATTGTGGCCAAAGCTGTATATGACAACCGCCTCCTGGAGTGCTATTTTACTCGGTCCTTCTACAAACACATCTTGGGCAAGTCTGTCAGGTGAGGATGTGGCAAAGGTTCCACATTCTCTTTCGAAAGGTTCTTTTCTTGTGTTCCACTCCCATACTTCTCTCTTGCACCCTAACCCATGATGACCCTGATCGTGTTTTTCTAGATACACGGATATGGAGAGTGAAGATTACCACTTCTACCAGGGCCTGGTTTATCTGCTGGAAAATGATGTCTCCACACTAGGTTATGACCTCACCTTCAGCACTGAGGTAGGTCAAGAAATCTTCACCGCAGCACATCCTAGCTAGTCCAGGAAACCCATTATGGGGCCACCCTTGAACTGGGATTGAATAATCTCTTATGCTTCTAAGGAAGCATTTCAATATCTTTAAAGTCCCATGCTCCATTCCCCATCCAGCAGTGAGCACTGGGTATTTGTATGAGACATCACAAACAGATATATATATATTTTTTAAGTCTACAATTCTATATTCTTCATTCCCAAAAGTAGTTCATTGTAGAAAAATTTTATAAATAGATATAAAAGTTAGTCTTCCTCCAAATTGTTTTCCAGTTTCTGCTATGTCATATTACACGTTAATCATGCCTTTTCCCTTTTACCGTTAACAGTTTCCTTACTTTCAGCCTTTATGTGTTTTGGGTCCAAACCCTTGGCTTTTCTCTGTTACAAAGTTATGAGCTCCTGAGAAAAGACACTTTTTTATGACCTTGCTTCATCTCTCTGCCCAGGACATGGCAAAGAGTTTACGTATTCCCAGGTAGCTATATAAATCCCATCCTGGACCAAGCCTGGTATGAATGATTGGTGTTTTGGGTGTTCCAGGTCCAAGAGTTTGGAGTCTGTGAAGTTCGTGACCTCAAACCCAATGGGGCCAACATCTTGGTAACAGAAGAGAATAAGAAGGAGTATGTACACCTGGTGTGCCAAATGAGAATGACAGGTAGGGGAAATGCCCCTTAGACTCCTTATTGCTCATATGGGAAGAGGTCAGGCCTCACTCATTTCACAGATAACTATTTTTTCTTTCCTCCATGCCAGCCACAAATCCCTTGCACAGAGTCCAAACACCTGACCAAAACATATTTCCCTTTATCCACCCTGTACAAGGAGTCCAGAAACAGTGTTAGGTGAAGCAGGCAGACCATTCACCATCCTAGTTGCAGCTGGAGCCAGATTGAGGATCTCTAACCTCTAACAGTTGTGTGAGTTTAGATGCCACATGGCTTGTTGATTCTCTCCCCAGGAGCCATCCGTAAACAACTGGCAGCTTTCTTAGAAGGCTTCTATGAGATCATTCCGAAGCGCCTCATTTCTATCTTCACTGAGCAGGAGTTAGAGCTACTCATATCAGGACTGCCCACAATTGACATTGATGATTTGAAATCCAACACTGAATACCACAAGTACCAGTCCAACTCTATTCAGGTGAGCTGCTGTTGGCATCTTTCTCATATCCCTAAGTAGTGCTAGTTGGTATGATACCACATAAACCAGTACTCTTTGGAGGCACGAAGGGATTATAGGTGACTGCTTACTTATACCTAACTCTTCATCCTTCTGGAACATGTTTTCAGGTGATGTTCTTGTTCATCTTATGAATGAACACTTCACAGAAGGGACTTGCCTAAGATTTCAAATCCCATCCTCCCTCTTTCCAAGAGCACTCTACCTAACACTAGCTTCTTGTGCCCTTTCCCATAGATCCAGTGGTTCTGGAGAGCATTGCGTTCTTTCGACCAGGCTGACCGTGCCAAGTTCCTCCAGTTTGTCACGGGTACTTCCAAAGTGCCCTTGCAAGGCTTTGCTGCCCTTGAAGGCATGAATGGCATCCAGAAGTTTCAGATCCATCGAGATGACAGGTCCACAGATCGCCTGCCTTCAGCTCACACGTGGTAAGAGGAAGGGTTTGTTCCCCATTTTAAGCATTCATGATTGAGCTTGCATATTTGCTGTTTTTAGGTCCCTGCCCAAGGGCAGAAACCTAAATCTGCTATGCTAGACCTTGGGGTAGTTCACAGTTTGGTGGTTTTGTAGAAAAGGTGATGTTTGAGATGAGAAGTTGGCCCAGATTCACAATGGGCTGGGAATACATTGCGGGTGAACACTGCCACATGAGAACACAGTGTACTCCAGGGCTCAGTTGGAGCAAGGAGTTGCAGGCAACAGAAGGCTGAAGAGCTCAGCAGAGGTTGGATCACCAATGACCCCGAAGGCCTCCTTGGAGCTTGCACATTAGCCCATAGGTGAGGCTTTGGTGTTTAAGGAGTGACAAGGTCAGATTTACATTTAGGTGCCTGATGGCCAGTGTTGGGGCCAGATTAAAAGAGGGCAGACCAGGCTAGGACAAGACTGTAAGTCTTCAAGAAATGAGGAGTAGGTTCCCTCAGGGAGGAGAGGTCAGTGGGCACCATGGGAACACAGAGATTTGGTTATCATCTTTTGTCACAAACATCTTTCTTTCCCTAGTTTTAATCAGCTGGACCTGCCTGCCTATGAGAGCTTTGAGAAGCTCCGCCACATGCTACTATTGGCCATCCAGGAGTGCTCTGAAGGCTTTGGGCTGGCCTAATAAGGCTCCGCCCACCACTGTGGGGTTTTTCTATCATTGTTGGACCTGGGAATGGGGGGAAATGAAAACAAAAAAGAACCAGAAAGGAAATGTCAAAAACCAATAAATGAAATCCATCAACTCACCATGTGTGTGTCCCAGCTTCCCCAGCGCATACCCGTTCCCCGCTCCTGCTCATTTATCTCTCCCTCTCCCTTTTCCTCACCTCCTTCTCCCTGTTCCATGCCGTCCATGATCCCCAGCCCATGTGTTAAAAAGGCATTAGCCTTTGCAGGGACCTGTTTGTCCCAACTGTTTGAACAGTGTGCTCCTCAGATTCTGTGTTCAGAAGGATTTGCTGCATTGAGACTTGAAACCTTTGGATAGGGGAAAAAATTATATATATATATATTTTTTTGTTCTGTTTGCATTTCTTAATTTGTGCTTGGAATGTGTTGATGTGCACAGCTAATGATTCAATGCGAGACAAGATTGGCGTCTGTGTTGTGGAGGTTTCAAATAAAGAGCACTCTTCATAACTCACTTTTCACAATGGAGTTTTTTTCAAACTTAAACAACTCTTGAGCACATGCTAGACATCTGGAGAAAAGATGCAAATGGACTCCAGAAAACCGTCTCTGCCACCACCACTGGTGCATCTTCCTTCAAAGGCAGTTTTCCCATTGTCAGGAGAGATCAGCAGCCACCAGGAATTGAGGAGAGCCTGTTTTTTTAGAATGGGATCTGCACTTGAGGGCAGTTACGGTGTTACAGATTGCAACCAAGGACAAAGCATCACCTTGCTTGAGGGGAACAAACCAGCAGGTTGTAAGAAACATTCTGAGAACTCCACCCAACCGATAGTTCTGTTTGATGAACCTTTATAATAGCCTCAAGTCTAGAGCTCAGTTTAAAATTTTGATTTCATTTAATGTTTTAGTTTATTTCTAACAAATTTCAGTAAGCAAGTGATTTGACTAGCTTTCCAGAAGAACAGTCTTCCCATCCTTGTTTTTTTTTTCATCATCTGCCAGTCTGTTCGTAGATCACCCAATAGTCTCTTGTGGTTTTTACTCCATATAGCAGTTAAAGCTGATCTAAGGACTTTGATGGTTCCAGCCTTCAAAGAAAAAAATACCTGAGTGATGTTTGCTTTGTGTGGTTTTTCTCATTCACTGGAGGTTCTATTTCATAAAGATTTTCTCCTTAACCTGATACCCCTTGGCCCTGATGCAAATGGCTGCTAGACATTTTCTCCTTTGACATGTACCTTTGCCTCATCCAGCTGACAAATGAGAAGACATGAATTGGCCCTTTTTCTGCTACTGAGCTTCTAGTCCGAGGGGAAGGAGACTGAGTAGTTCTGTGACAGATGTAGGAAGGAGTCCCCAGGTTCCCAAAGGAGAGGTACCTGACCTAGCTTGGAAGATCAGGGAAGGCTTTCCATTGTCAGCCAGTCTTGAGCTGAATCCTAAAGGCTGGGAGTTAAGATTAAGGAGAGACTAGTCTAGGTCAAGGCAGTAGTCCAGTTGACACAGCTTAAGCAAAGGATGGTGGTGGCCTGAGATGAGGCTGGGAGTCCAACAGGGCTTTGAAATGAAAAAGCAGAAATATGGTAGAATTAATAAGCTTAAGAACTGATTCTTGGAAAAATCAAAGAATAAACCTCTAACATTTAAATTGGAGAGGTACAAGGTTTGGGAGTTGGTATGGAGGCTGGGAGTACAAATGGAATAACCCTGAAGAAAATAAAAGTCTAATTCAGTGGCATACTACAGAAACCTAATGTGACCCAAGTATGATTTGCCTTTGGTTATATGTGTATGGTGTAATATCATTTATCACCTCGATGTCAAATAAAAATCCTGTCAATTGATGCAAGGCATTTGCTAACAATTATTACTAGTAACTTAAAGACAGTACCTTAATGAGGTTGCCTCAGATCAACAGGCAACATCACAATGGAAGCATAAGGTGGCCAATCACCACTATCAACTAGATGGTTTTTACTCCATCTAGCAGTTAAAGCTGATCTAAGGACTTTGATGGTTCCAGCCTTCAAAGAAAACTATCAACTATTATCAACACTGTTAATGCCAGTTCTAACCAGTTCAATAAAGCAGAAAATGAGGTATAACTGCTGAGAAACTGTTCACTAAACAAAGAGAACCACAAGTTGTTAGAACTTAAAATTGAGTCCAAGAGGACTACTTAAAAATGAACAAAACATTCACCCATGTAAACATTTATTGTCCAACACGGATGAGTAGGTAATAAATTCATACAGTGAAATTCTGTGTAGGAGTAAAAATACCCATTTTATCAACGTGCACAATCTCGATGAGACCTGTCTAAAAGTCAAAAAACAGTACTACATGTCATATGTACCAAGATTGTGAAAAACTACATCCATATGTGAAGAGTATGAAAATCCATGCGTGAGTATGACAAGGTACTGCACAGTGTTTAAGATAAGTCATGGGGGACAAAGAGATGAAGTTTGGAAAAGGTAATTACACAGCCTCAACAATGTTGGTGATGTTTTATTTCTTAGGCTGGGTGGTGCTAGGCAATATGGGTGTTCCTTACAATGCTATGTACTATAAACTTAACATCTGAAATATTTCATAATAAACTTTTTGAGATAGGCAATTTATTACTTTTTACGATGAATTTGAGGTAGGCAGCAGGGGAGTCCATAACAGGCCTAATTCTACATGAAGGCTAATTAATAGCTGCTTTCATGATATTAAACAGGTCTCTTTTTGCCCCCTAGTAATTCCCTCCACTGATCTGCCTGTGCATTATGATTATCATGGGTGGTTTCCTTATCAAAATAGTCCTCTGGGGTGCCTGGGTGGCTCAGTCAGTTAAGCATCCGACTTCAGCTCAGGTCATGATCTCACAGTTCGTGAGTTCAAGCCCTGCGTCGGCCTCTGCTGACAGCTCAGAGCCTGGAGCCTGCTTCGGATTCTGTCTTCTCTCTCTGTTGCTCCCCTGCTTGCGCGCGCTCTCACTCTCGCTCTCACTCTCTTGCTCTCAAAAGTAAAGATTAAAAGAAAAAATTTTTAAATACTCTTACAATTAGGGTGACCATGTAATTTGTCATCCAAACTCAGAAAATTTTAAGAATAAAAAGGATGCTATCAATAATTACGCTGGGCCACAGGTTCAAACCAGATAAACAGGAATGTATGGTTCTATGTTTAGAATGTGTATATGCCTTGGCTGGGGAAACAATTATTACCCATAATAAACATAAAATATTGAGCACTTACCATGTACTGACAATATTGAGAAAGCCATGCTCTCCAGAAACTCACTGAAGGGAAGGAGGCAAGTGTTAGGAAAGTACAGGGGGCAGTGGGTACACAGAGACTTAACAGGCAGGGGTAGTAAGATTAAACATTTTCTCAAATACAAGCAATAACCTGTTAGAGAACATAATAGGAAATAGATTATCTTCACAATGATAAAATACTCAAGAATAACCTTAAGAAGTAATGTTTAGGACTCATGAAAGAAAATGGCAAAACTCACGAGAAGCATAAAAAGGCAAATAAATGAGACTCTATCAATTTGCATTAAAATGCAAGTATAGCTGGCTTTGAGACTTTGGGGGACAAACTGACATGCTAAGAAAGATGGGAATTGAAATAGGTAGATATGGCATAATGGCCTCGGCCATGAATATTCACCATGCTGTGGTCTGTACAAAAATGAGGTGCCAAGAGCCAGTTACAGAAGGAATAGCTTTGTCAAGGTTAGGAACCTTGCCTAACTATTGGGAGGGTAAAAGATATAAATTTTGCCTTTTAGTTTTGTTGCTTGTTTCCTTAGCTGTGCAGAAGCTTTTTATCTTGATAAGGTCCCAATAGTTCAGGTTTGCTTTTGTTTCCCTTGCCTTCAGCAACATGGCTAGTAAGAAGTTGCTATGGCCAAGGTCAAAGAGGTTGCTGCCTATGTTCTCTGGGATTCTAACATCCAAAAACCAAACAACCCAGGTAAGAAATGGGCAGAAGACAGGATAGACACTTTTCCAAAGAAGACATCCAGATGGC
>JAQQST010002220.1:0-10538 GCA_028646485.1 Cryptoprocta ferox
GGTGGAGAAGGACAGATACCATATGTTTGCACTCATAGGTCTAACAGAAGAAACCTAACAGAGGACCATGGGGAGGGGAAGGAGGGAAAAGAGTTAGGGAGAGGGAGGGAGACAAAGCACGAGAGACTCTTGAATCCTGAAAACAAACTGAGGGTGGAAGGGGGAGGGGAAAGGGGAAGGGGGACAATGGTCATGGTGGAGGTCACTTGTGGGGAAGAGCACTGGGTGTTATATGGAAACCAACCTGACAATAAACTATAAAGTTAATTTAAAAAAAAAGAATTTGGGGTGGTATAGATGTATCTAAATTTAGAGACCATGTTTATATCTTTTCCCTCAAGCGTTTTTTCTCTTTTCACTACTGTTGCCCAAAAAGTTTTCACTGTTTCCTAGTCTTGCAAACCACTTTCACTCTTCTCCTAATCTCGTCAACTGACACAAATACCATATTTCACTACATACAAGATGGTGCCAGTTGTGAGACATCACTATTTTATGGAGCACTAAGAAAGAAACAAAAATCTGCCAATTAAACTAACAACACCTTATCTCTTACCATTTTTATTCAAAGAGTATCTTTAAATTTATTTAGGCATAAATTTCTGTCATATATATATCGTTCCTGTGCATACTTAAAATGGAGAAGAAAGTGAAGTAAACAGGCTACAGTATTTTTTCAGTTAACTTCATGATTGGGTTGACTCCTCTGAATCACTTTCAACTCAGCTGATGGATGCCCCTGTTTTTTCATCCAGTGTATCCTCTGAGCCCCTGTAAGCAGATGTGATGCAGCATGTCACCGAGGAGCGCCCTTCTCCTGTCTTAATAAATGTCTTCCTAGACACTGACACCCATTTTGCAAGATTGGATGCTGGTGCTTTTTTGATCTTATAAGACACCAATCAAAGGTTTCAGACAACAACCAGGACACGTGTATTTTCCCTGTTTGATGATTAAGTTGTTTGTTGACTGAATTCCTAATGGCTTGTAGTTGTTCAATCATGACAGAAGAACCAAGTTTGTGCACAGGCAGACAGTTAACTGTGTCACAAAAGCTGGTTGACTCACTACAATGACATGATGTCATCAATTGTAACACACATCTCTATTTCAGGGATGTTAAAATGTAAACAAATGTGCTACTTGTAATCAATGAAATGTAGCATTGGTACCATCATTTTATGGATTGGAAAGTAGGATGATTGCCCATAAAATCACACTGCCAGTAAGTCAATAAGCCAGGGTTTAAACATAGGTCTCAAATAATACTGTGTTTCACAAATCAGGAGACTATAGATGCTGGCGAGGATGTGGAGAAACGGGTACCCTCCTACACTGTTGGTGGGAATGTAAACTGGTACAGCCACTCTGGAATACAGTGTGGAGGTTCCTCAAAAAACTATCAATAAAACTCCCCTATGACCCAGCAATAGCACTGCTTGGGATTTACCCAAGGGATACAGAAGTGCTGATGCATAGGGGCACATGTACTCCGATGTTCATAGCAGCATTTTCAACAATAGCCAAATCATGGAAAGAGCCTAAATGTCCATCAACTGATGAATGGATCAAGAAGATCTGGTTTATATATACAATGGAATACTACATGGCAATGAGAAAGAATGAAATTTGGCCATTCGTAGCAACGTGGATGGAACTCAAGGGTGTCATGCTAAGTGAAATAAGTCAGGCAGAGAAGGACAGATACCATACGTTTTCACTCATAAGTGTAACAGGAGAAACTTAGCAGAGGACTATGGGAGAGGAGAAGGGGGAAAAATAGTTGGGGAGAGGGAGGGAGGCAAACCATGAGAGACTCTTGAATACTAAGAACAAAGTGAGAGCTGATGAGGGAGGGGGAGACGGGAAGTGGGATGATGGGCATGGAGGAGGACACTTGTTGGGATGAGCACTGGGTATTACATGGAAACCAACTTGACAATAAACTATAAAAGAAAAAAAATACTGTGTTTCAGATTCTGCATCTTATCAGTAGATGAAACATTAGGCTTTAAGTCCTTTCAATCTCAAGAATTCTTATAAAGTAGACTTGTGTTTTCTATTAGCTCTTAAGGAGATTTTCTTATAGTTTCCTCTTCACCTCTAGCTATTTTATAGATGGCTGCAGATGCCAAATATACATCCTATACATAATTACAACAATCTACAGGTATCTTCTCTTTTTTAGTTTCCAATTTTTATGGATATAATAGGGTCATATAATTTCTGGCTAATTATTTAGTCTGTGCTATAAAATTTCTCATCTCTTGAACTGTAAAAGGCTTACTGGTAACAAGTACTATGGCTATGTTACAGGGGTACTTAATAATTTTAACCAGACAAGTTATCTATAATTTACAAACTTAAAAATGACAACAACAACAACAACAACACAGAATTATTAGTATCAGGTTACGTCTATAATTGTCCAAGTAACCAAAAGAGAATATCATATATTATAGTAATTTTTAATCACTTGGCTTTCAATTTAGTGCACATTTTCTCTTAGGTTTACTGTGTGTGTGTGTGTGTGTGTGTGTGTGTGTGTGTATGTGTGTGTGTATTTTTTTCTACCACTAATGAATGTTCCCATTTCCCTTTCCCCTGGAGTTGCTTAACAAGCTATAACAAAGCTTGTCACAACGGAACTCCAGGGTAAAGAAAGCTACCAGGGTTTTTATGTACGTTGAAAAAGAATATTATAAAGAAATAGGTGAATAAGATATTTATCTCAAATCCAGGTTTGACCTTATCTGTCTTATGTAGCAGAGAGATCTTTTCTATTCTATCAGTGTAGTCCTGCTGAAATGGCATTTCTGCATTCATTTGCTAGCTATCTTCAGTTATTCAGATTGTTCCTCATTCTTTTTTTTTTTAATGTTTATTTTTGAGAGAGACAAAACATGAGTGGGGGAGAGGCAGAGAGACAGGGAGACACAGAATCTGAAGCAGGCTTCAGGCTCTCAGCTGTCAGCACAGAGCCCGATGAGGGGCCCTGAACCCACGAACCGCAGGATTGGAGCCAAAATCAGACGCTTAACCAACTGATCCAACCAGGTGCCCCAGATGGTTCCTCATTCTTAAATTGTTTATTGGTTGCTTGCCTGTCTTCCTGTAGGTTATTTTCATCAATCTGAATGCATAGTTTGATTATTGTTCTGTCTCATGTAGGTTTTGTTCTTCCTCTTTCAATGAAATGCTAATGCGTGGGGAAGGCTGTGCCTGCTAAATCCCAGAATCTTATGTTTTGACAAAAGTCCCAGAGCCTTATAATTTATAGATGGTGACTCCTCTTACACACACCACAGATATTTGACATGCTCGCCCTGACATTTATGTGCTAACAGATGGGGCTTCCCATTTAACAGTAAGGCAGAAAACCCCCAAGTCACATTGAACAGTCTGCTTCTCTGGGTAAAACACAAGAGTAAAGAACACACCTTAATCATTCAGCAAGCACACCATGGATCTTTTATTCTGTCAACGTTGTTGGTGTCCTTGATACATGAAGAGCACCTCCTTATTACCTTCTGGGAATATGTGCATTTACTGAAGACTGCATGTAAAATTAAAGAACAGCCTTCCTGTCTAAGGCATAGATCTGGAACCCAACTAATGTGTTTTCATCCTGTCCTAGCCTAACTTGAGGGGAGGGGCATTTATTCCAATACTGGGTTATTGTTTTCTGTTTCTTTTTAGTTAGTATCTAAAGCATGAATGCCCTCAACTTCTTTACAGTCATCATTTTGATGGGCATATGTCCCAAATCTCCTACCACATTTCTTTGCTCCTAAACTTGGAGAATGAGAATTATATTTTTTAATCTTTTAAATCTCAGTAACATTATCAATTCAAGATCTTCAAGCTGCAGGGAACCTTTAATACTGCATAAATATCTTGAAGAAATTGTTCGTTATGAGTCATTTCTTCTACATCACCTCTGAAGTTCAATCTATTCAGTATCCAGTCCCCATTATTCCACTGAAATGGTTCTTACCAACCTGGTCATTACTTCCAATATATCCAACTCAATGGATAAATCACAGTTCTCAGCTTTTAATTCTATGAAAGCAATTTCTCATAATAGTCTTCCTGTCTCTTTAGTGATTTCTTTACAGCCTGCTTTGTAAACTTCTATTCCTTTACTCAGCTCTTTCATTACTGGCATCATCTGAGCTTTCTTCTCAGCTCTCTTTCTTCATACTCTACCCTCTCTTCCTTGGCCATTTCATCCCAATTTCCGGTTTCGATTACCACCAAAATATTGATCACAATGCCACCTATATCTTCAAAATACAATCTTTTACCCCGAACTTTCTTTAAGTGTAAAATCCACGTTCCCAACTTCCTACGAAACACCTCCGCTGAATGTATCACTGATATCTCAACCTCATCATGTTCAGGCCGAACTTGTCATTGTCCCTATTAATGTGCTCTATTTCTTTGTTTCCTATTTCAGAATATAGCTCATCATTTATCCAGTTGCCCAAGCAAGAAATCTGAACTTCCTCCTTGTCTCTGTTTTTGCCATGACCCTTTACAACCAATTAGTCACTGAGTCCTAACTTTACCATTTCCTTAATACATCCCAAACCTGCTCTCAAATTTCTACAGCTTGGCATGTGAGTTCAGCCATTGTCAGCTTTTGACTGAATCTGTACATAACATCCTAGCTCCCTCTCCATCAATCTGTTACAATTCTCCAAAGTGACATCCAAATGCACAAACTGGATCACATCATTCCACTGTTTAGCATCTTTAATGGCTACCATTCAATTTCAGGAGGAAAGAAATATAACATCATACAAGACCTTGCAGGAATGAAATCTGGTCTTTTGTGCAGTTTTATCACTCTACATACCTTCAGTATCACATACACCTTTTGTGGCCCAGCTTCAGCGTACTCTGAGCCCTGAGGCTGATGTAGATATTCCCCTCAGCTGCAATCATATCTTAGGCAAATTTCTATCGAGGAGTCATCATATATTCTCAAATTATCTTCCTCCCTTCATTCTTGGTCCCTTAAAAGGAAGAAATTTTATTTCATTTCTGGACTCCCCAGCACCTGGCACATAATAAGAATTCAACAAGTCTTTGTTGAGTGCATGTCTAGTTATAATTGTGAAAATATAGAAGTTTTGTCTCTTCTTACTATACTCAATGCCTGTTCTTTATTGAAAAATATGGCTTAAAGAAACAACTTCTGTTGCCATTTAAAATGAACTCAGAAGTTTGAATAATCATAATTGAAGAATAATAAAAAGGTCTAAGTGAAAATAGAAAGATCCAATGATACCATAAAACAAAATTATGAATTACATAGTCTTTGAGAATATTATGTTTCATTCTAAAGATGTTTTTAAACAAGTTTAATTGGCCTATGCCTAGAGGTGATATTTAATTTTATATCTGAATCTAAAATGTTAAGAATATAAGATCTGGTATGTTCAAAGCAAGAACAGGGACAAATGTAACCCAGTTCATCCAGCAACAATTTCATAGTCTTCTAGATTTGCAAAAATCAATATGGATTTTCAGACTTATATATAACAAAATTTGCCTCCACATTTTGGATGGTCCAGTCAAAGAAAGAACAAGAAATTCAATGTATCTGAATTTCAACAGCATTGGTAATTTATATTTCACCTTCCACAAGCATCAACAAATGGAAAGGTCTGAAACTGACTCCCAGCTAAGGTCATATATCATCTCAGTTGTACTTAAAAGAACCTCAGGAATGCCATTAAACTTTAAAAAAAAATCTAAACTAGAAATTCACTTTCATGTTAAAAATAAATATCACCTTTTAAATTTTATGTTGGGGATATCTTACAATGTACATGCCTTTGAACACAGAAATTCACATCTAAAACTTGAACCTAGTTAAATTTGGTGTAAAATATGCAAATGAGTTTGAAGAAGGATATTTACTATGTATAATGATGGAAACTGAAACCATAGTTCCAAAAATAGATGGTTCATGCAACAAACTGTAGTATATACACATTATTCTATCACTAAAATTTACTCCAAACTATATATTTATTATTCAAAATACATTTTCTACAATCAACATGACTTATTCTTTATGAAGAATTAATCATCTTTTTAAATTTATTTTTAGTGTGTATTTATTTTTGAGACAGAAAGACAGAGCACAAGCGGGGGAGGGGCAGAAAGGGAGACACAGAATCCGAAGCAGGCTCCAGGCTCTGAGCTGTCAGCACAGAGCCCAATGCTGGGCTGGAACCCAGGGACGGTGAGACCATGACCTGAGCTGAAGTCTGTCACTTAACTGACTGAGCCATCCAGGTGCTCCAAGAAATAATCAACTTTTTAAAAATGTACCATCAGAGAAATAGGCCAAAGTTAAAATGGATTAACTAAACAGGTAGAATCACATGAAATAAAAGTGAATAACAGATTTAGAGTGCAATAGCATCTTATTTTTTAAAAGGAGTTTATTTTATCTTTTAAATTTTTTTATGTTTTATTTATTATTGAGACAGAAAGAAACAGCATGAGAGGGACAGGGGCAGAGAGAGAGGGAGACTCAGAATCCGAAGCAGGCTCCAGGCTCTGAGCTGTCAGCACAGAGCCCAACGTGGGACTCGAACTCACGAACCATGAGACCATGACCTGAGCCGAAGTCAGACGCTTAACCGACTGAGCCACCCAGGCGCCGCTCAATAGCATCTTAGATATAATTCATGAATATAAGCAACATAAGCTGTACTGTACTAGTAGAAGTAGTAATAGCCTACAAACTGGTGAGTTATAACAGCATGATTTGAACTTAGGCAGCTTCTGGACACTGTATACTGAACTGCTTGCTATACATACTGGTTCTCTGTATGTAAATATTCTATCAGTTTAGGAATAAATCAAACTAGGCCCCTAAAATCATACAACTAGGCAAGACTTGAAAATTATCAAATATCAAGAGGAAAAAAAAAAGCTGCTACTTGAATATACAGATGAATATATAGGAAGTAGTCTTGGAAATTAAAGTAACAGTAGACATAAGCAACTTTAGTAATTTATGAAAGCATAGACACTATGGGTGATATGGGCCATATAGAATATAGTGGTAAACAAGTAAACAAACAAAACAAGAAAAGCAAAAAGAACAACAACATCAAAAACGTCACACTATGCAGGGATCTCCCTCTTCCCTAAGAATATTTGCAGCCTGCCAGCCCCTTCTCCTGTGTATTTTTGGTGAGTCCGTTCCATTTCACACATACCCTTCCAATTCTAGCTATAAAGTTCTGATCTTTAGAAGTTTCTTAAACTGAACAAAACTGCCTTTTCCAACTTCTACACATTAAACCCAGTTGTGTGCTAAAACGAAATAAATGTACTATCTCTTCTATATAATGGTACATAGCCACGGAAAATAACTATCTTGGGTATTTCACTTTAGCTTTTTCCTCACACAAAATATCTTTATAGTTCTTTGATAAATACAACACCTGAGTAGTGAGTATATTGTGTGCTCCAGGCAATAAAGAAACAAAGACAAATAAGGAAGTTACTGTTCTTCAGTAACTTATGCTCCAGAGTAGGGAAACATTGTACAAAAAAAAAGAGTGACTAAAGAAATTCGTTGCTGCTAGATCAGAACAGAGTGTAGCAGGAGAACGAAAGATAGAGTAACCAACTCTGTCTTAGAGGAACCAAAAGTTTCACAGTGAAGGTGAAATTTTAGCTGCTGATTAATTAATGAGCTTTCTAAAAGATATGACACCAACCACAAAGAGTCCACAGTGGAAAAGAGTTTGATTTATTCCTAGAACAGAAAACTAGTGTGCTTTGGGAATCATCAGCAAGAAGAATGGTTAAAGACTAGGTTGAAGTGATAGAAAAAAGCCAGATCATTGGGTCCTTTGGGCTGGAGCAAGGAATTTGAGTAGGAAAAGGCAGTTCTCTGATGAAATTTTAAATGAGTACTTTGGTAGCTATATAGAACATAGACTCCAAAGAAATGAATGGAAGTAGGGAGATCTGTTCAAGGCTAATGCAGTCATGCAGGTAGAAAGGATGGCAGCTTGGTCTAGGTTGGCAGCAAATGAAGCCTAAAAGAGGTAGTTAAATTCAAAATTTGTTCTCGAGGTATAATTAACAGGATTTGCCAATGGATAAGGAAAGAGAGTGAAAAATCAAGATTCTTAAGAATTTGGATTATGCAATTGTCATATCATTTACTGAGATGAGAAAACTGAGGGTGGTACAAGTTTAGAGAATAAAATCAAGACTTTGATATTGAACATGCCCTTTTGTGTGTGATGCCTATCAGGTATCCAAGGGTGAGTGGCAGGCATTAGAATTCTCAGGGAAAAGTTCTTGAATAAAGATATAAATTTGAGTAATTAAAGCCTCAAACCAGAAAATATCACCTAGGGAAGGGAAGAAGACCAAAGACTAAGCTCTGCTTTCTACAGTCTCTAGAAATAAATTAGAGAGGAGGCATTGGCCAAAGGGCATGAGGAGAAATGGAGAGATAAGTATGAAGAAAACCGAAAATGTGAAGTGTCACAAAAAACAAGAAAAGAGAGTGTTTAAGAAGGTGGAAATGGTCAGTTATGTCCAATACTAAGAAGAAATAGAGAAATGGCTTTTGGGTCTGGTAGGATGGGAATTAGTGGTAATCTGAACTGACTAAGATAGAGTCAGGGAGTGAGACAGACTCATGCCCATTTAAAATAGGTGGAACAGACCATGGAAATGATGAGATAGAGGCAGTGTGGATACCTCTGTGGGGAAAATCTGTAAATTCTTTCCTGAAGCAAGAATCTACTCTCTTTATGATCCTTTAATCTACTGCATTAAATATGCTATCTAGGAAAAAAAATGCTAAGGTTAATATATTGCCTACAACATACTTACGCTGGATATGCTTTGCCTTTTCAGACCAATTCTCTATCCTGCTCTGTGTTCTAACTTCAGCCACGGTCTATTACATTCTGATTCCTAGTTGGGTTTAGTTGATGGGAGTCACCAGCAGGGGAAGAGAGGGTAGAAGGAAGCAGAGAGGTCATGGTATTTATTTTCCCTGCATTTTGCCTGCTGGCCCAAGGTCTGGCAGTAGTCTTCTCTTGTATCTAAGGCTTCAGCGCTTGCTGAGATGCTGTACATATGGCCACCCACCTATTTCACTATTCTTCATTGATTGCTGAAGCTTTACCTATACTTTGTAAACTGTTTCTTCACTCAAGTTTTTTCAATTGCCCTTTGGAGTGTGCTATTTCTTTCCCACTGGGACCCTAACTGAAACAACTCTCAGAAAGGGTTTGTTGAAAGTATGCGGACTCTATTTTTCTTACAGAACGAATGCTTTATGATCATTGTCAAATATTTCAGTCTGCTCTAGAATAAGGTAGGGCCCTCAGGAATAATGGGAAATGCAGAGAAGAAAGAAAGGGAAAGAAAGAGAGGGTGAAGATCAGTTACTTTCCTAGCCTTGGAATTTTTCGCCCTGTCTGAGTGAGCTGTCTC
Source organism: Cryptoprocta ferox (assembly GCA_028646485.1). Lineage (NCBI taxonomy): Eukaryota > Metazoa > Chordata > Mammalia > Carnivora > Eupleridae > Cryptoprocta > Cryptoprocta ferox. The sequence goes on from JAQQST010002220.1 coordinate 9,499, forward strand.
AATTTTCTCCAAGTCAATCCACTTATGGCACAATTGCCAGCCTTTCAGAATCCAATCTCCAATATGTGAAATGCATCTCTTTTTCTGGGATTTTGGATACCTTTATTTTAAGTAGCCATGGAGATATTATGGTGTGTTATATTCAGATAACACATTAAAGAATAACATTTCCTCGGATCTCTAGGCTTGATAATATAATATCTCAGTCCACTGAGCCAGTTGTATAATGCCAGGTATTTGCTTCCTGAGAAGAGGTTTTATATCAAGCCAAGTTCTAAGAAAGATTCCTTGACTGATTTGAATTCTCTTGCTATAGTTACCAATCTCTGTCACAAAGATTTTGGGGAACATAATTTTGTCCTCAAGTTGTTGAATTAATAAAAAGGATACATGGGCTCTCTTGGATATTGCCTTTAGGAAATATGGAGAAAAAAATGCCCCTTTCAGTGAGAAACCATGCTTTGTGGATTAAAAATACTTAAATTTTGTCAGGGAAAGTGCATTTTTTTTGCATTTTATTTATCTTTTGTGTTGAGCTATAAAGTTTAATCTAAGTTTCTAGGGGAAAAAATCTATAGTGAAAAAGCCTAAAATATATTAAAGGTCTATAGTGGACATGTCACTTCGCCAGTCACAACTAGTTCCCCCTTTCAGGTTAACTTATGTTTCCCTTCTCCAACTTCAGTATAAAAGAAATTCAGTTCAACAAGACTCAGTATTTTCCCCCCAAAAACTCTTTACCTGAACAACCCTTTCAAAGCACTGTCCTAATTTCATAAAACATCACAAAGTTTTGTGTCCATGGCCTAGGAAACTAATTTTTATTTTATTTTATTTTTTTTAAATGACATATTTTGTTTTTATTTGCAAATAGTTTTTATCATGTAGGAAAAATATAAACTTTCAGTAATATACTTAATAACTTTCTATTATCAACTAGGAAAAAATGCAGTGATCTAAAGTCTACCAAGTAATCAATAAATTTTATCTTACCTCTGTATTAATATAGTAGTTATTCTAGTTTAAGCATGAACTGCTCA
>JAQQST010002221.1:0-10522 GCA_028646485.1 Cryptoprocta ferox
TTCTGGAGAAATAGTACATACACCAATATTAACAGCAAAGACAACTTGTCAATTGTAACAATATTCCTTTAAATGTGAGAAAACTGTCACTTGTGATTCAGATTTAGATAAATTAACTCCATTAGAAACAGCCAGGTTTCTCATTCTGAGAATGCCACTTGATTTGATGCAAAATGAAGTAAGAAGATATCACCTTAAAATATTTTCACCTTAATTATATCTTTATTTTCATCTTAAAAATTTCATGTTTTGTAGAAGTTATAAATGTTTTCGGTCTACTGATTTTAACTATTTTTGTTGTTTGAAATGTATGAGCTTAAAAATTGCATTTCAGACTCTTGTGGTTGAATGTTTCCAAACCCTCTATAGCAACAAAATCATGAAGATGTCATTAGATTTGAAGATCATTACCAAAGAGGTCCTTATAGCTCTCAACATGTATTGTTTTACTTTATCTTTATTTTAAAATAACATGTTATTGTGGTTCAAAGGGAATGTATATTAAAGATGGATAAAATGGAGAATGCAGGTAAGTATTAAGAAGTTAAACACCAACTCTTACCCCTAGTTTTTCTAAATTCTATTGTCAGTTTTTTATTGTGCTTCCTGACAATCTTTGTTCTATAAACATTTATTCAGTGTTCAAAGCACTCTGTGTTTATGTGTTTATAGTTGATATCAGATGTTTTGTCACTTTTCATGTTATGTTATGATAGTTATGGACCCACTTAGATTCTAATATCTGTGTGTGATTTCTTTGAATTTTTATGTGTGCTAGAGAGTTATCTAGTAGGAGATCACATATTTCATAATTTTTTTGGTATATCTTATCTACTGATAGGTAAGCAAAAGTAAGTAATAACTACTTAGATTTTCTTACTAACACAGGTATGATATAGTTAGGTTTTGATGTGTTTTCGAAGTGAAATTATTTTGAAGATGGAAAATTCTGTCTCCTATTTCCTCTGAAATGGACAGACTCAGAAAGCCACAGAAGTTATGCAGGAAGATTTGAGAGAGGTAGGAGAAAAATGGATAGAGGTAGGAGAAAGATTTCTTGTCATAGATAGTTTTTGAATAGGACACAAAGCATTTTGGTTTGCCAAGTTTTAATGAGGTGCTTTTTAGAAGTGATTTATTTGTCACTCAGATTATAATTACATCATCCATATAATATTTAACACAGATTCTGCTATGAATATAAATGAATTAAGCAACACTTGACAAAATAAACAGAATTGTATTGATCATGAAAAGTTTTGAATAAATGTACGTATTTTAACTTTAGGACTGCATTTTAACCATTGTTTTTTGTACAAAGAGGATAGTCCAGTTTCCCATCCAAACAGGTTGCTTGGAATGTTTCTTTTGGTGTCTGTTTATGATGTCCACGTATACAATCAAATTGAACAGCATCCCCTGTTTGGAAATACCTTTTTTTCTTAGAAGACCATCCTAATTGTAAGTTATTTTGTTTCATGATGTCTTCTGATATTATACATACATCTGAAGGTTAAAAAAAGTGAATATAAGCATTAAGTAGTAAACAAATATTTTCCACAAAATTTCAGAATTTCCAGTAGAATCTTCTACACTGGTCCAGAGCTTTGTTTTCAAAACCTTTTCCAAACGAATTCATTGAAAATCCATCACGGAGACGTAAATCATTTTAAATGATTAATGATGTAAAATTGAGGTACTATGTTTAAAGTATGTTAATTAGGAGCGCCTGGGTGGCTCTTTTGGTTAAGTGACCCACTTCAGCTCAGGTCACGATCTCACGGTTCAAGCCCCATGGGCTCTGTGCTAACAGCATAGAGCCTGGCCCCCATTTTGAATTCTGTGTCTCCCTCTCTCTCTCTGCGTCGGCCCGCTCACACTCTGTCTCTCTCTCCTTCAAAAATAAGTAAACATTAAAAAAATTAAAGTAGGATAATTAAATGTTATAATGAATAATTCATCATGCCAATTACAATAGCTTTCATTAAAGAATATTGTGTTGCTGTTGTTGCTTGAAAAAACAACAAAGTTTTTCCAAACTTTATTTCTTCACATATTAATATTTGGTAGTCAAACATTTGACAGAATAGTTGTTGGTTAATCCGTGAAAATTCTGTCAAAAAGAGCAAAACATCATCTCATACTGATTTTCCCAGGATCCATGTGAAAATTAAAATATTTACCCAAGCACTTTGGTGGTTTGGACCACTGTCCATTGCTGCATGTTATGATCTTGTTTCCCTCAAGCACATACAAGGACTGGCACTGGTACTCAACTGATGATCCTGGATCATATTCTGATCTTGAGAATGTGGTAGTGTCTCCATTGTCAATAGGTGGAGGGGGCCCACATTTTTCTTTAGGGTCTAAAAAGATATTATTTGATTTATTAAAAGTTCAAAGTACAACAGGTTAAAGTAAAGCAAATAGAAATTTAGCACAATATACAATATCAAGACTTGTGATTTCTGCTGACAGAAATGATTCATTGAAGTAATTCTAATCATTAAACTGAGAATAACACTTTTAAGCCCTTCCTTTTATCCCACATGAAAGTACACATAAGCATTAACAAATATTTCTGGTTTGTAGTATTTTGGTATTAAGAAACATTTTTACTACGGAATAAAACCAGACAGATGGGTAGCTAACATACACAAAGAAATCTTCTCATCAGTTACAAAATACTGCAGTGTCTATGGGATCTCTAGTTGCTGTGTATTGATTTTCATTGTTATTACAAAAGAAACTCAGCTGCTTTAATTAAGTCAAAGAATTACAAATTTGTATAATATGAAAGGGAATTGCTGGCCTCCTATTCTGGACATGATGAGGTAGAAACATTTCTATTTATCCCTTTGCTAAGTAAAAACCCTGAACATATTATAAAAAACCAACACATAAGAGATTATGAAAGATGCAGAGTAGATATCAGTCTGATCAGAGACCTTGAGACTCAAGGAATTACACTGCAGTGAGTTTGGGTTTTCATTTTACCTTCTATGGTTCCCAGACTGAGCACTGAAGAAGACTGGAACCCAGAAATGATATCAAGTTCAAGAAAAAACAATCCCCAAAATTATCTGCTCTCTTTAGCCAAAAGCCCATGAAAGGAGTATTCTAGCAAGACAGATATTTTTTACAATACTTGAATAACTCCCAAAAAACATCATAAAGAAACCTCAACCAGTCCTCTCCCTAGGTTGCTCAGAGATCAACAGTGATCATCAGAGGCCAAGTGAGGAGCCCAGGCTTCTATCCACACTCAGGGAACAAGACACCTCTCCACTTTCCATGGCATCAGTGGAGGCCAAGTGGGAAGCCTGGACTTGCACTGTGTCTGGCAGTAATGGAGGCCTGATAAATAAAAGATGACAATAAAATCCAGAGCCCTAAATCAGAATATCCCAAATGTCTAGAATACAACTGAAAATCACTCATTATAGGGGCACCTGAGTGGCTCAGTGGGTTGATCATCCAACTCTTGATTTTGACTCAGGTCATGATCTCACAGTTCCTGAGTTTGAGCCCTGTGTTGGGCTCTGTGCTTATAGATAGGAGCCTGCTTAGGATTCCCTCTCCCTCTCTCTGCCCCTCCCCTGCTCACTAGCTGGCATGAGTGCTCACACTGTTAAAATAAATAAAACTTTAAAAAAGAGAGAAAAAAATCACTCATTATATCAAAGACCAGGAAAATCTCAAAAAGAGAAAAGATAATCAACACATGGCAACATTGAGATGACACAGATAATGCAATTATTTACTGATGGTTTTTCAAAATCCAATGGGAAATATAGAACTGAAAAATATAATAATGGATTTTTTAAAAACCCTTCCTGGATGGGCTCTATCTTGGATTATAGATGACAGAAGGATAAATAAACTTGAATATAGAATACAGGTTACTCATTTTGAAAACAGACTGAAAACAAACAAAAGTGACAGGGCTTCAGGGACCAGTAAGTGTATAGCAAGAGACTGGACAACCAGAAAGAGAAAAGAACGGAGTTGGAGATTTTTTAAAAATGGCTGAAAATTTCCCAAATTGGGCACAAGGCATAAACATTCATATTGTAAAAGCCAAACAGGATAATCTTAAAGAAATTCATGCCAAGATATATCATAAGGAAACTGAGGAAAACTACAGGAAAGGAAAAATTTCAGAAGCAGCTATACAGAAATTAGGCAAACCTCTAAGGGGAAAAGAGTCCAAGTGTCAGTGGCGTTCTCATCTGTGTCCATCGAGCCAGAGAGAAGTGACATTTTTCAAGTGCTAGAAGAAAAGAAACTATCATCCCTGAATGCTCCATCCAGTGATGTCATCCTTAGGATATAAGAGAGAAATGAAGACGTTCTGATAAAATGGAGAATATATCTCCAGCATATCTATCTTTAAAGAATTGCTCAAGGAATTCTTCAAATAGCAGCAAAAAGATAACAGTAGGAGGACTGAGAAGTCATGAAGGAAGAAAGAATAACTGAACGAAAAAAAAATAAGGGTAAATATATTAGACTTGTTTTCCTAAGTAGTATGTTATATTTGATGTTTGCACAACATTGTATCATTTCATGTGGTCCTCAATATATGTAGAGGAAACACTTAAGACATTTATGTTTACAAAAAAAGAGGACATTTATGTTTAAAATGTGGGAGGGTAAGAGGTGCCTTGGGGTTTTAGTTCCTATGTGCCTGACTCTTGATCTCAGCTCAGGTCTTGATCTCAGGGTTGTGAGTTCAAGCCCCGCATTGGGTTCCACACTGGCTGTAAAGTCTACTTAAAAAAGAAAAAAGTAAAACAAATAAAATGTGGGGAGGGTAAATGGACCAAATGGAAGTAAGGTTTCCACATTTCATTTTAAGTGGTAAAATGTCAATACCGGGAGCAGTGATAAGCTAGCTGTGTAGATCTTAACACTAGAGCGACCACTAATAAAACTATACAATGAGATATGCCCCCGAAACAAAATAGCTATATCACAGTACAATTATTTTAAAATGTGCCAAAAATCCACAAAGGTGACAAGAAAAGGAAATGGGAGTGAGAAACAGGAAACACAAAACAAATAATAAATTGCCTGACACAGCCCCTAATCTATCAAAAGCTACTTGAAGTGTAAGTTGTTTAAATACTTCAGTGAGAAGACTGAAATGGCAGGCTGGACACATAAACAAGACCCAACCATATGGTGTCTAAAGGAAACTCACTTCAAACATGGAAACATAGGTGGGCTCAAAGTAAAAGACTGGAAAATATATACACCAGGAAAAACAAGTGGGTAGAGCATCTCCTTTGTTGGCTCCTCTTATTCCCTAAACTCTGAATACTACAGTGTCCTATCACCAAGTTCTCGGATTTTTTCTTCTGTATACACTAATTCCCGGGTTGAGCTCAGCTAGTAACTTTTCTTTAAATATAATCCACCTGCTGAAGAAGCTCAAATTTGCATCCCATTCTATGATCACACCCCAGCGGCTGATTCCATGTCTCCAGCTGGAATTTCATAGGGCTGTCAAATGTCCTCAGCATATCTTTTTTTTTATTATGTTTCTTCATTTTGAAAGACAGAGAGACCAGAGTTGGGGGGGAGGGGGGCAGAGAGAGAGGGAGACAGAATCCAAAACAGGCTGAGCTGTCAGCACAGAGCCCGCCGTGGGGCTCAAACTCACGGACAACGAGATCATGACTTGAGCCGAAGTTGGACATTCATCCAACTGAGCCACCCATGCACACCTTCAATGTATCTTTAATACATTTATTCCTCAGGAAATAACTGAGTGACTTAATGCTTAAGATAGAGAATTTTCCATGACTCTAGCTGTCCTAATCTGGTCAAATCTTTCATAAAATAAATATATCATACCACTTATACATTCCACAAAAAGAAAAACTGGATTCTAAGCACCATCATTTTATTTGAGATTAAAAAATCATTCCATAATAACTACTGTATTTTATATTGATATTAACATATTTAGTCCCCAAAACATCCGCTTAAATTTCAAGGGGAATAAGATACTCTACCTAGGCACTGAGGTGGTTGTGTCCAGTTCCCATTTGAACATATCACGTCTTGGCCCCCAACCAGGTAAAAAGGTTTAATGCACTCATAACGTGCCCTCTGACCAGGTAGATACCTAGACATCTCATCTAGTATAATAGCATTTTCCACTCTGGGTGGATTCACACAGGAAATATCTGAATAGAAAGAAAAAAAGTAGCATCTCTAGCATCACAATCATTTTGAGCAACAAATCAACCAATGAGATTCCAAATATATCTCTTAAGAGGATTTTAAATCAACACTCTGTCATGAAAGACTGCTGATTTTAAGAAATTTACATATAAGATTGAAGAAAAGGAGATAAAGTAATATATTTTATTTTATAAGATTTAAACTTCTATGAAAATGAGAGTTTTTTCTGGATATATACTTTAGGGTTTAGTCAAATTATATATTTTCAAAATGAATTTATAAACCACAAGAAAATTATAATTAAAAGATTATTTAACATCACAATTAGGCTTGCAGTTATCCTGTTTATTAATGTAATGTAATTTTAGGCCCTTAGAAAAATAAACACAATAGCCACTTCCTTAGCGAATAGATGAAGAATTACCATACTTTGAAGAATACCATAGATGGTGGAAGAAGATGTTTAATTGAGAGTCCAAACAGGAGATGAGTGGCAACATAACAGAAAAATAAATGTATAATTGATAAAAACAGTCTTCAATGACTTTTTTTTTGTTGCAAATGCTTAAGGACATTTCATGCATAATGTATAACTCACCAGTGAGTTTCAGGTGGATGTAAAATATAATAGGCTATAGCTATGGCTCCTAAACTGGAGTGTACATTGAATCCCTTGCGAATAGTTAAGACACTTTCAGGGTCGCATCCCCAGAGTTCTTGCTGCCACAGGTCTGAAGGAGTCTGTGAATTTACATTTGCATGTCTAACAATTTCCAAGAAGATGCTGATGCTGCTATTCCAGAGACCACAGTTTGAGAACTACTGGGCTTTAAGATTAACCACTGAGTACACAATTTCATCCCTTTATGTTAAAGGGATGAATCCTTCATCCTTCATCCCTCATCCCTTCTTTGACCTGGCCTAAAAATATAATCTATGTCTATTTTGTAAGTGCTGTCAGAAGGTATTCTATATTATATTACTTAAGACATTTTGACAAATAGATTTAAAAATATGATTGACGTACCTCTGCATATTGGCTTTCCTATCCATTGGCTGTTAATACACTGTACACTATTTGTTCCATCCAAAAGGTAATGACGTGGACATTTATAAGTCACTTTTTCTCCTGACCTATATACTTCCTTCTGCTGGCCTATGGGTGTGGCATTACCGAAGTCGGGTAAGCTAAAACAATCCGTGTCTGAAAGTAAAAGAATATGTACTATTTCAGTAAATATTTTAAAATACATAATGACTAATAACTATAATGTAGAATAAAATGTACACATTAAACCCATGAATACTGTGCAAAACTTTTCTTATAACTTAAATAAATATGTTAGAAGTCTTGATTAATTCCAGTGAATAGTCCTATGTTTATCAAAGTATAACATGCAGATGATGACATCGTAAGCCTGAAGAGATATGGATATGTGTAGTGCTTGAGATCACACTTCTTATATTCAAAGTCTTTTTTGCCCATACAACCCATCTACATTATGTAAGCAGAGGTATTTTTTTTGCTTATGTGAAAATCTGTTACATTTGTTCATGTCAAGTATCTCAGAAAACTATATACTTATAAGAGATAACTGATAAACTAATAGTAAATTGAATAATGATGAGATTGATGATCAGGAACAAGCTCTGATACAGGAACAGAGATGGGAAGTATGAGGATGTGTATCACAGGAGGTCTAATGTGCACACAAAGTGACATGAAAGTGAAATAATTTGGCTCATGCTGTCACCCTTTTATTATTACTACAGCTACTGATTCTCTACTACAATCCACAGCTTTCCAGAGATACCCTGTTAAATCCTAGATTTACTGCCTTGTTTCCTATTTGTACTATTTATGCTCGGAATGAAGGATATTTATCAACCTTAGAGTAACATCAAATACACTGTACTTTTGCATTCTGGTGGATGGGACCATTTTCCTCCTAAACATTTTATAAATGCAGGTCCATTAATCACAAAACCTTCGGTGCATTTGTACGTTACTTCTTCTCCATATTGGTAACTGTCTGATACAGGAGATGGAATACCATGTGGAATCAAATGTGGTGTCCCACAAGAAAGTCCTAAAACAAGAAAGAGAGAAACAAAGATTGATTCCATGTTTTACTAGATCTGAAATTTAACTTTATGTATTGGTTGCCATATTTGGCAGTTTTATTCGGAAAAAATGATAATGCAGGGTCTGCACTCATATCACAGAGAAGGTGCACAAATCCTCCCTAAAACATCATTGTGATGTGTATCCAGCTGGCAACCTGAGTAGTAACTTGAAACTAAACATGTCCATACATCGTTGGCCATAGCGACTTCTTTCTAGATATGTTTCTTGAGGCAAGGAAACCAAAAGCAAAAATAAACTATTGGAAGTACATCAAAATAAAATGCTTCTGCATGGTGAAGGAAACAATCAACAAAACTAAAAGGGAACCTACAGAAAAGGAGAAGATATTTCGAGATAACATATCTGATAAAGGCGTAGTAACCAAAATATATAAAGAACTTCTGAAACTCAACACTCAAAAAACATATAATCCAATTAAAAATGGATAGAAGGCATGAACACACATATATCCAAAGAAGACATACAGACAGCCAAGAGACATAAAGGAATGCTCCATGTCACTGATCATCAGGGAAACGCAATTCAAAACTACAATGAGATATCACCTCATACACGTCAGGCTAAAATCAACACACAAGAAATAACAAGTGTTGGGCAGGATGTGGAGAAGGGAAAACCCTCATGCACTGTTGATATGGGAATGCAAACTGGTGCAGCCACCCATGAAAAAAGTATGGAGATTCCTCAAAAAGTTAAACCACAGAACTAGATCCTGCAATTGCACTACTAGATATTTACCCAAAAAATACAATAATACTACTTCAAAGGGATACCTGTACCTTGATGTCTATAGCAGCATTATTTACAATAGCCGAGATATGGAAGCAGCCCAAGTGTCCATCGACAGATAAATGGATAAAGAAGAGGTGGTATAAATATACAATGCAATAACACTCACCATAAAAAGAATGAAATCTTGTGATTTGCAATGACATGGATGGAGCTAGAGAGTATAATGCTAAGTGAAATAAGTCAGAGAAAGACAAATAACATTATTACACTCATATGTGGAAGTTACAAAACAAAACATATGAGCAAAGGCGGTAAAAAGAGAGAGAGAGGCAAACCAAGAAACAGACTGTTAATTATAGAGAACAAGTAGTTACCAGAAGGGAGGTGGGTGGGAGGATGAGTTTAATAGGTGACGGGGATTCAGGAGAGCACTTGTTTTGAGCACCAGGTGTTGTTTGGAAGTGATGAATCACCATATTCTACACGTGAAACTAATATCACACTGCATGTTAGCTAATTGGAATTTAAACTAAAAAATAATAAAAATAAAATAATAAAATAATAAAAATTTCAATATATTTATGAAAGAGACCATAAGTGTTTCTCAAATCATTAATGAATAATAAAAAGAAGAGCACTGAGAATTAATCATCTTAAGTACCATACATAGTAAGAACTCAGAAATGACAATACAGGAAAAACAAGAAAAAATTTTTAAGAACTTATGGTGAAGCAAACAGTACAAGTTCTATAAATGGGAAAGGAATGTGAATAGGTAGGTTTAATTGCATACATATCTAGTTTTCACTAAACAATTGCCAGATTGAAAGTGAGTCTGTAATGAATCAATGAAATTAACAAAAAGAGGACAGTACATAAATATATAAATGATTTTAGGTATTTAGGTATAAATGAGTTTATATATTTAGAAACCTAAAGGATTCTTTCTCTTGAATTTGATGACAGCTAATTATGTTTAATGGATTCTATCAAAAATAGAATTGTGGTTTGCATACTGTCCTCACCTACACACCGAGGTGGAGAACTCCATTTTCCCAAGTGGCATGTTATCTCATCTTTTCCAGATATCTTGAAACCATCCTCACAAGTGTAATTTAATTTGGTGCCATGTACATAAACCTCAGGTTTCAATGTTTCATTCATTTCTTCTGAAAATTTAGATGATTTAATGGTTCCATGTTCTATCTGAGGTGGTTGAGGACATGGGGTTTTTTCTGTATAGAGAACAGAGATCAAAAGGGCAAGTATGGATACAACGTTTAAATCAAAAAATGCAATCAAATAATAGTTGAGATTTTAAAATAAGGATAATTTGAAAATATTAAATTACCAAAAAACTGAAAAACACTTAAAACTTGCAAGCCCATATGTCTCCATCAAATCTACGCTAGTATCTGCTTGTTCACTCTGCACCTTCATTCTTGT
>JAQQST010002222.1:0-10521 GCA_028646485.1 Cryptoprocta ferox
ATGGAACCATAAAAGTCCCCCAAATAGCCAAAGAAATCTTGAGAAGGCAGAACAAAGCTGGAGATATCACAATCCCAGATTTGAAGATATACTGCAAAACTATAGTAATAAAAACATTATAGTCCTGGCACAAATATAGATGCATAGATCAACAGAACAGAATAAAGAGCTCAGAAATAAACCCACACTCATTTGGCCAATGAATCTACAACAAAGGAGACAAGAATATACAATGAGAAAAGTCTCTTCAACAAATGGTGTTGGAAAAACTGAACAGCTACGTGCAGAAGAATGAAACTGGACCACTTTCTTACACCATACACAAAAATAAACCTAAATTTTATTAGAGACCTAAATGTGACACCTGATACCATAAAATTCCTAGAAGAAAATATGGAAGTAATCCTTCTGACATCAGCCATAGAAACATTTTTCTGGAGAGGTCTCCTGAGGCAAGGGACACAAAACCAAAATTAAACTATTGGGATGACACCAAAATAAAAAAGTTTTTGTACAGAAAAAGAAACCATCTACAAAGCAAAAGACAATATTAAATGGGAGAAGATGTTTGCAAATGATATATCTGAAAAGGGCTAATATCCAAAATATATAAAGAAGTTATACAAGAACACCAAAAATACAAATAATCTAATTAAAAATGGACAGATGACATGAATAGACAATTTTTCCAGAGAAGACATACAAATGGTCAATAGACACATGAAAAGATGCTCTTCATCATCATCATTCAGGAAATGGAAATAAAAACTGCGATGAAATATCACCTCACATGTCAGAGTGGCTAAAATAAAAAACACAAGAAATAACAATTATTGGTGAAGAAGTGGAGGAAAAGGAACCCTCATGCATTATTGGTGGGAATGCAAACATGAGCAGCCACTATGGAAAATAGTATGGAGATTTCTTAGAAAAATGAAAATAGCATCACCGTATATGATCCAATAATTCCACTACTGGATGTGTACCTAAAGAAAATAAAAACACTCATTCAAAAAGATACATGCATCCCTATGTTTATTGCAGCATTATTTACAACAGCCAAGATAAGGAAGCAACCCAAGTGTTCATTAATAGATGAATGGATAAACAAGGTGTGGTACACACACACACACACACACACACACACACACACAGAAGAATACTACTCAGCCATTAAAAAGAATAACATCTTACCATTTACAACAATATTGACAGATTTAAGGGTATAATGTTAAGTGAAATAAGTCTGAGAAAGTAAATGCCATTCCACTCATATGTGGAATCTAAGAAACAAAACAAATGAACAAAGAAAAAAAGAGAAAAACAAAAAAAAACAGACTCTTAACTATAGAGAACAAACTGATGGTTACCAGAGGGGAGGTGGATAGGGTGACGAGTGAAATAGATGATGGGGATTAAGGAGGGCACTTGAAATGAGCACCAGATTTTGTATGGAAGTGTTGAATCACTACATTGTACACCTGAAACTAACATTACACTGTATATTAACTCACTGGAATTTGAATTAAACTTAAAAATATAGTCTAACAAAGTTCACAAATCTTTTCAGGTATTAATCCTTAGCATTTAATTATATGAGAAAAAATAATTGTCCATTTTGCTTTTTTGATGCTATATGCAAAGTTTTAATTCTTTTACCTAAAAAATCCTTAAAACAAAATTATTTTATTTAGGAACCTCATCCTAATTCTTCACCTTATTCTAAGCCAAATGTGACTTTATCACTAACTAATCAAAAACATTACTGGGGCACCTGGGTGGCTCAGTCGGTTAAGCATCCAGCATCAGCTTAGGTCATGATCTCATGGTTCATGGGTTCGAGCCCCACATCAGGCTCTGGGCTGACAGCTCGGAGCCTGGAATCTGCTTCAGATTCTGTCTCTGTCTCTGTCTCTGTCTCTCTCTCTCACTCTTTCTCTCTCTCTCTGCCCCTCCCCTGCTCATGTTCTGTCTCTCTCAAAATAAATAAATATTAAAAAATTATTATCACTTTTCTTATTAGTAACATAATTTTAGGTATGCAGCTTTGCAGATTGATTAGATTTAGCATTACTTATATATCCTTTAGCAAAAAAACTTGTTTTTAATCATATTTGCATTCATAATTACTTCACTTAAGACAAATGAAATAATTTTAAAGGTATTGCAATATCACAAAGTGTTATTTTAAATACATACATTTTATAAAAAGTCACAAAATATAGAGGCTCCTGGGTGGCTCTGTAGGTTGAGAGTCAGACTCTTGATTTTGGCTCAGGTCATGATCTCATGGATTGTGATATTGAGCCCTGCTCTGCTCTGACAGCAAGAAGCCTGTTTGGGATTCTTCCCTCTGCCTCTCTCAAAACAAACATTTAAAAATAAATAAATGAAGATAAAAAATCACAAAATACAGAGTAAACAAATATATAGGTAGAACACAATTTAAATACTGATATACGATGTGAATACTGAAGTTGACAAAGCAGTAATCTAGTGAATGGATTAAAAATAATTATTTAAATTAAAATAGAAAAATAATCAGCCTAATATTCTGAATTAAAAGTTAAGCAGTGAGACTTTTAATCAGGAATGTATTTTGGAAATGGTAAAGATTTTAAAGACCACTTCCAGTTGAAAGAAACTGTTTTTCTAGGGCTCCTTATCAATAAGCAAACTTTTAAATATCACAAAAAATATATTGTGAAAAACGATTACATAAAATTCTAATATGTACACATTGATGCTACTTCCTTATTATAAAATATTTGTAATTATTAAATCAGTAAAGCATTTTCAGATCCAGAGTGATATTTACACTGTGACCAATTTTCTTACTCTAATTCCTTTTGGGGGATATACAAGAAGAGTGAGCATTTCTCATCAAAAAATTTGTCACCATGAAAGTTTACTCTTGGCCACAAGGGGCCTTAAGATAGAACTGGAAACTGCTTGCATAGGCCATTTGAGAAATATTGAAAAGTCTCCTAGTTCCCATGAAACAGTAGCAAAAGCTTTGCTTTTTTTGGTTTATGGTGTGAATCCTTATTAAAACCTAAATAATCCTTAGAAGGACACAGTATTCTCACCTGTTAACTATTATTTGTGATTTAGCATGAACTGAATCTCTGAAAACAAACTCTGATTAGTAAGGAAGCAGTAAGGGCCAGTGTTTGAATGGAGTGTTTGCTAGAAAAGTGAAGAATATGAGGATGGGGATGAACCCGGGTCAAGAACAAACCCCCAAACCTTCACAAGTTTATTCAGGACTGTCCCTAACAGTTCATCTAAAATCAGTTACTAGTGACATCCTACCAACCCTCTGCAGAGGCCTGAGAATTTAAATCCAAAGCCTAAATACCAATGGAGCCAGTACAGGGGATTTCCAATGTCACGTTTTCAGGATCACAGTCATGACCATGAGAACATTTTCCAGCTTGTGGATAAAGAACTTTTGCCAGTGAGTATCTGAGGTCCTGCACCTCCACCTCCTATATTAAATCCAGGATCCCTGAGTAATGCTTGGGAAGCACATTCGGAGTGGGGTCCCTATCAGCATGCTGTTGAATACCAATCTGTATGTATTCTATACATACCATATTAGGAGTTACAAAATCTGAGTTAATACAAATATCTTAAGAACCACTTCTTCAATGGGAGAAAAATATGTGCTCACTTGAAGTCACATTTCTCAAGCTTGTCATCATAACCACTGGTCTGTGGACTCAAGAGAAGCTTCTAGGATATGAAGATGAAAAAGCTACATGGTAGGTACAGGAATAGTTTTTTCACATTAAAGGATGAAAACTACAAGGGTGCCTGGGTGACTCAGTTGGTTGAGCATCTGACTTGATTTTGGTTTGGGTCATGAGAGCACAGTTCCTGGGATTGAGCCCCATGTCAGGCTCCGCACTCACAGTACACAATTTATGTACACACGACGTGGAAAAAATACATAGAAATAATTACTGTTTAGAGGTGTATGTATTTGATAATTTTAGAGTGAGAAAGAATTGTAAAGATATATTTAATCCTGTTCTGTTATTTTATATACTGAAAGTATCATTTATTCAATAATCACTGTATCCTAGAATGGAGAGGAAAGCTTTTTTATTAATCATTCAAAATCTAAAGAAAGCAACATGAAATTAGGATGCAAGAAAAAAACTGGTTAGATTTTATTAAAATTAGAACTTATGCTCTGCATAAGACTATGTTCTAAGATCAAAAGACAGGCCACAACCTGGAAGAAAATATTTGCAGAATGTATATCTAATAGAAACTTGTATCTAAAACAGACAAAGTGCTCTTAAAAGTCAAAAAGAAAACAAAAAATCAGTAAGTTTGGGCAAAAGACCTGAAAAAGTAGTCCTCCAGAAGAAAGGTACAAATGTCAAATAAACACATGAAAAGATGCTCGACATCATTTGTTATTAGGACAGTGTTAATTAAAAACAATAAGATATCACAACATACTTATTAAAATGGCTAAGAAAAATGGAAAAAAATAAACCGACAACACCAACTGCTACTAAGGATGTGGAAAACAGGAACACTTTCATAGCTGGGGTTGATGCAAAGTGCTACAACCACTTTGGAAGATAATTTAGCAGTTTCAAATAAAGTTAAACATAGCTTCACCCTACAATCCAGCAACCATGCTCCTTGGTATTTGATTAATTTTAAAGCCATGCAGTCCAAAAGCTGGCACATCAGTGTTTATAGAAACTTTTGTCATAATCACCAAACCTGGAGGCAATCAACATGTCCTTCAATATGGGAACTGATCAGTGATGGTATAATTATAAAATCTGGTATAAAATATGTGGATAATGGAATATATTCAGCAATGAAAAGACTGACCTATCAAATCACACAAAGATATGGGTGAAACTTAAAAGCATATTTCTATATAAAAGAAGCCAGTCTGAAAATGCCACAGCTTGTATGACTCCATTTATATGACATTTTAGAAAAGGCAAAATTATGGAGTAGGTACACAGATCAATGAATGCCAGGGCTTCTGGGAGAGTCAGGGGGAGCAGAAATTGAATAGGTGAAGAACAGGAGGTATTTTTAGTGTGCTGAAAATATTCTGTATGACATTATATCATGATTACATGTCACTATGCATTTGTCAAAACTCCTAGAATTTACAGTAAACAGAGCAAGTCTTAATGCATACAAATAAAAAAATATCATCTAGGAGACTGGGGGGATCCACAGAATGGAATGTAAAATATGACAAGATAATATAACTGTACTAGAAATATATGAGGGGCGCCTGGGTGGCTCAGTCAGTTAAACAGCTCACTCTTGATTTTGGTCCAGGTCATGATCTCAACCAGGAGCACTGCACTGGGCTCTGCACTAAGCAAGGAGTCTGCTTAAGATTCTGTCTCTCTATCTACCACTCATGCTCGCTCTCTCTCTTAAACTATTTAAATTAAAAAAAAGAAATATATGAAATGACCTCAGTGAGGGGTAGCATTAAAATGTTGCTAACCTAAATAACTTTCAAAATAAATGGAATATGAAAGAGTAAGGACAAAAGGAACTGCATAGAAACACCGTACTGTAGTTAATAACGTGGTTTCCCATGGAAATGCAAGTTAGTGATTCTGAAATCACAATGCATGTATACTGGAATTGAAAAATTAAGTCAATGACAAATGATGGGAGCCAAGATACTACTGTTGAAGTGGGAATTTACATATAAGCAAGGAGTAGAGGGTACAAGATCCATGTGGTAGTGGATCAGAGTTGGAGACAGGAGTATTAACTCACTTAGCTTAATATAAATACAAATGGTTATGCATGGAAATACTTACAGATGTGTATATATATACACAGCATACACGTATGTCTTTATTGTGTCAGCTGAGAAGACCTAAAGGAAATGACACTCCAATAGCAAAGAGTACACATAATGCCCAGATCTTGGTTTCCAGTATCATTCTCTGATCAAAGAAACTAGTGATACAGGCCTCCAGTTATGTAATGAATAAGTCATGAGAATAAAAGGCACAGCATGGGGAATATAGTCAATGGTATTGTAATAGCATTGTGTGGTGACAGATGGATGGTAGCTACACATATGGTGAGCATAGCATAATATATAGTGATGTTGAATCACTATGTTCTACACCTGAAACTAAAGTAACATTGTGTATCAACTGTACTCAAATTAAAAAAATTAATTATAGATATATATGTATATGTATTTCTCCGTTTCTCCATGGATAGATGTGTGCATGTGTATTTTTTTAGAGGGAACTTCAGCTTTTTGGAAAAATGGCTCATTTCAGGCCTGTGGCAGGGAATATACAAGATGAGCCTGAGCATCTTGTAGCTAATAAGAAAGTGATCAAAAACCAAAACAAAACAATAAAACAAACAAAAAATTCAATCCACACTAATGGAGATGTCAACAGGAAATAGGAGCTAGAACAATTTGAGCAATGAAATGCATGAAGTAGTGCTGGATCATTCAAAACTTAAAGAAGGCAAAGATATGAATAAATATCCATGAATCCATACTGATAGAAATTATTATATAAATAAATTGGAGAGGATAGACAAATCTCCTACACAGAAAACTTCCAAATAATTAATGTAGATAAGCTGCTTTCAGGGAAGTGGAACATAACTTCTCACTCTTAAAGTCAGCGGGATGTGGTGATTTTGTCCTTCCACAGAATGCATACAATATGGAAAGGAACAGAGTGTAGCTTTGCAGTGAAGAAATTGGACAAACACTATCTCAGCCAAGTGATCAAGGATGGCATCCACAGTGACAAATTATTTTGATAGTATATACTGTTGATGAGATGTGATGAGAATGGCACTTTATCTCTATGATCTTTCCTAATTTTTGAGGGGGAAGGGGAAGAAAAAGGGAGAGAGAGAATCCCAAGCAGGCTCTATGCCCAGTGTAGAGCCTGACACAGGGCTCCATCTCACAACTGTGACATCATTACCTGAGCCAAAATCAAGAGTCATATGCTTAACCAACTAAGCCACCTAGGTGCCCCACTATGGTCTTTTTCTCAAAAATTAAGAGCCCAAAAATCATCAGACAAATTCTAATAGAGGGAACAACCTACAATTTACCTGGCCAAATCAGAACTGTCAAAATCATCAAAAACAAGGAAAAGTATGAGAAAGTTTTACAACCAAGGGAAGTCTAAAGAGACATGAGAACTAAAGATGTCATATCCTGGATAAGATTCTGGAAATATGATATTAATAAAAAATAGGAAATACAAATAAAGTATGGATTTTAGTTGATATTAATGTATCAAAAATAGGTTCATAGTCAAGATGAATGTACCATATTAATGTAAGATGTTAATAATAGAGAGAGCTGGACTTGGACACATTAAAATATCCTGTACTATTTTTGTTATTTTTCCATAAGTCTAAACCACTCCAAAATTAAAATTTTTTTAAACATCAAACATGAAAAATATTTTTATTGGATAAGCATATGAATTCAAGTCCCAAGTTTCTACATCTGCATATCTAAAATTTATTTTAACATTTTATCATTAACTGGCTTACTCAGATCAGTAATGATTATACTAATTAATAAAAAGAAAATATGGTAAAATATAATGGTTTTATTGTTAGAAATTGGAAATTTTCTACCAAAGAATATCACTAAATGACCTAGACCATTTTTTTCCCCATGTTTATAATGACCTTCTCTCAAATTGTGAGTAGAGTGCCCCTGGCATACTTGAAATATTGATTCTTGTGGTCAACCCCAGAACTACGGAATAAGAATCTCAGGATATTGTTTTGAGAGAGAGAGAGAGAGAGGCAGCAAGAGAGGGAGAGAGAGAATCCCAAGCAGGCTCTGTGCTGCCAGCATAGAACCTGACATGGGGCTCGAACACAGGAAGCTGTAAAATCATGACCTGAGCCAAAACCAAGATCGGACACTTAACTGACTGAGCCACCCAGGAGCCCCAAGGAAGTTAATTTTGAAGATCTCCTAGAACAATGAAAGATACATTTTGTTCTTTAAAAATTTGTTTTTAATATTTATTTTTGGGAGAGAGACAGAGCATGAGTGGGGGTAGGGGGAGCTGTCAGTGCAGAGCCTGACTTGAACCCACAAACTGTGAGATCATGACCTGAACTGAAGTAGGACAGTTAACCGACTGAGCCACCCAGGCGCCTCAAGATACATTTTGTTCTTACATGAGCATCATAGATTAATTTTTCCATCTCTTTTCCTTCAAGAATCAAATAACTAATACAGAGCTTGTAGTTGCAGATAGGCATATAAATTTTAAGTAATGTTTATGGTCTTACTAGCACACTATTTGGTAAATTAATTGATCTTGTTTTTCTAATTTGTTTTCTGAAAAGTCATTAACTGAAATTATTTTCAGGAGTTCTATACATCGGAACATTTTTTAAGAAACATTTTGTTACCTTCATGCATTCATGAACCTCATAGTTTATTCAGGAAGATTTTTAAATGTAATTTTAGATAAATCTTAACAAACACAGCATGCGTTACCCTATCAAACAATTAATTTTAAGTAAGTTCCTATTTCAGTACCAGTTTCTAAATCACTTTTTTTGTACAATTATATATGTGTTTCTTTTTAATCTAGAATTATTTTTATTCCCTATTTTCTTGGCTGAATGGCATTCTGTTGAAAGCCTGGTAGAGACTTGAAAGTCCTAAGCTCAGTTCTTGGTTCATTTATTATTGGGTTTTTTTTTGCATATTTCTCTTTTTATCAATTTATTTTTTTCATCATAAGTGTACTCCTTTTTCCCCCAACCCTCCACCTATCTCCCCTCTGGTAACCATAAGTTTGTTCTCTAGAGTTAAGAGTTGGTTTCTTTGTCTCTCTCGTTTTTCCTTTGTTCATTTGTTTTGTTTCTTAAATTCCATATCTGAGTGAGATCATACAGTATTTTTCTTTCTCTGTCTGACTTATTTCATTTAGCAGTATACTCGCTAGTTCCATCCATGTTGCTGCAATGGCCAGATTTCATTCTTTTCTATGGCTGAATAATATTCCATTATATATCTGTGTGTGTACATATACATATATATACATATAATATATACATAAATATACATTTAATATGTATATGTATACACATATACTTCTTTATCCATTCATGTATCAATGGAAATTAGTTTTTACTGTTTTTTATTTAGCTCTCTCTGATTTTTTTTCTCCAACTAAACTTTCAACATTCAGATGTGTAGGACATTTTAAATTACAAACCTACCCATGTCCTAAAATGTCCTAGAATGGGAAATTATTCATTTTGTCCAGAAGCATATTATCATTAAATCAGCATCTTCTTTAGTTTATACTTGGGTTATAAGCGCAGTAATATAGAGATTATCAGCAAGTGACAACGATCATGGAAGTGAGTTTGCTTTTAGTGTTACTGTACACAAAACTTTCTATTTCTCTTATATATTATTATGACTTTATAAAATATCACAATCACAATTTTAATTTAGACAGAAATGAAAAGGTATATTTTTGAGGGTACATGAAAAGTAAAACCAAGGCTAATGGGTGAGAGCTACATAGAACTCAATATAAGAATAACTTTCAAAGAAGCTGAGAGCCACCCAAAGATGGCAAAGCTATGTCACAAAGTGACTCTTATCCCTGAAAGTATTATCAGAAGTTGAAGAATTATTTGGTGCAGTTGAGAAAGAAAGTCATTGAAATAAATGTTCTAAGACCCAGTAGAGCTACAGTCTATCTTCTGTAGTAAGCCACCTAAGTTTAAAAAAAAAAAAGAGGAGAGAAAGAGGGAGCATTAATATAATACATCTGTGCATTTGTTATGATACATATATTTTTAATTTTTGACTATATAGATATAATGACATATATAGATTTGTATAGAGACTTTGTGTATAGAATTTATATATAGAATTATTTTTGGAATTTATGTATAGAATTTGGTTTATAAGCCAAGTGTAGACATAAAAAGGACACTCTGAACATGAATTTATGGATTAGGAATGTGGGAAGGACACAGCTAGGAATTTCTTCCATTGTAATTTCTCATATAGTGAGATTATGTCTCATGCTATAGTCATCTGAAGATGGACTAGGGTAGACAGCCAAGATGACTCCCTCAAATGGCTGATAGCAGCTTCTAGTCATTGGCTGGGAGCTCTGCTGGGTTTTCAACTTGAGAACCCATTTGTCTTCTCCAGCATGGTGGTCTCAGAATAGTCAGATCTTTGATTCAGTGCTCCAAAAATTAGTATTCATTAAAAACAAAAGCATAAGTTACAACATTTTTTAATGTCCTAGCCTCTCAAGTCACATATCATTACTCTTACTTCTCTCTACTGGTTTCAAGCAAGTCACAAGTTATATACCAATTAGAGTTGAGAGCCATTAAGCCAGATTCCTTTAGTCAATATGGATTGAGAGCCTTAACAAGTAAAATTAGTTGACATCTCTTGATCACTCTCTTGAGTTGTTACTACAGTTTAAA
Source organism: Cryptoprocta ferox (assembly GCA_028646485.1). NCBI lineage: Eukaryota > Metazoa > Chordata > Mammalia > Carnivora > Eupleridae > Cryptoprocta > Cryptoprocta ferox. Next base: position 10,507 of record JAQQST010002222.1, read on the forward strand.
TTCCCATGTTGGAAC
>JAQQST010002223.1:0-10519 GCA_028646485.1 Cryptoprocta ferox
GGGGAAAGGTAAAGGGGGGTGATGGTCATGGTGGAGGTCACTTGTGGGGAAGAGCACTGGGTGTTATATGGAAACCAACCTGACAATAAACTATAAAAAAATAATAATAAATAAACATTAAAAAAAAACAAAACAAAGTGGCACTTCTGATGTATACGTACTCACACTTAACATAATTCCAACCCATGATCTAATCCCTATGCAAATACATGCCTACCTATGCATATACATACATGTAACTTTGCATATCAGAACCATTTCCTGAAGAGAATTGTGTTTTCTTCTTTGACATTCAAGAAATCTTCATCTTTTCTTTCTCTCCCAAATTTAACTATTTAAAGTAAGGTTTTACTATTTCGAAAGAATTTTCCAGTGCCTGAATAACCACACATAGACTATTACTGTACTCATTTGGAAATCCTAGTACGTTTCTCGTAAGACTTGGGTGTGTGGATAGTCAGATGTGGAGGGAAAAGGAAATGAAATGCAGAAGAGGTTAAAAGGAATTTGCTCAGAAACTATACCTTTCTAGATTCTACCAACTAACTTATGTTTTTCAAATATTGGTGAACTTGAAATTCCATGAGAAGTTTTTCCAAAATACCTGGGTAGAGCCCCCAACACTGGAAATTCTTTCACAGAGTCTAGGGCAGGGACTGGCACACTTTTTCTGTAAAGGGTTGGAAAGTTAAGTATTTTAGGCTCTAGGCCATATAATATTTGTTGTAAAGGAAACCTGAATATGTCACTCCAAAATATGCCTCTGTGACATAAAAAATATTGTGAGCTGAAGGCAATTAAGAAGAAGCAAACGCAGGAAAACTCTCGAACCCCTCTCCCTTTTCTGCCTAAAGGCAAGATATAAATTCTCTTTTTACTGGAGATGGACTTATCAGCCCAGAACGGCACCAAAGGAGTCTGCAAACAAACCTTCTTCCATTGGTTTCCTCCGATATATTTCCCTTACCACAGTTTGCTACCCTTGGAAGCCTAAAACTGCTTTCCTGTGTCACGTCCCTGCAAACATATTGTTCTTCGTTGAAAGATGCTAGATAAGCCGGAATGCTATTGAGTCATTTTTTGTTTAGGTTCCTCCCTCGTGATGTGTGCTGCACGTGTTAATGGATGATTTCTTTTTTCTCTTGTTAATCTGCCTTGTTGTAGAGTCCAAGCTGAAAACTTCATGACAGGCAGAGGCGAAGATTTCCTCACCAACAGTTGCAACTACTTAGCAGGGCCATGCCAGCACATGGCCAGCCAGAGGCAGTTTGTTAGAAAGTGAGCATGACTGTGTTCCAATAAAGTTTCATGTACAGGGTGGATTTGGTCCACGTGCCTATTATTTGCCCATCCTTGATGTAGAGAATGGCCCAAGTATACTATATTTGGAAAAGCACTATGTTTTGATAAGATGCTCATAAAAATTTGTAAAAAACAAACAAAAAAAACCCCCAAAAAACAAAAACAAAAAACAAAAAAAAACCCCACCCAAAACCCAACAGAAAACAGGCAACAATTTAGAATAGGTAGTTACCAAAAAGAAAAAAATAAAATTATTTTATAAAGAAAGGGAAAAAATTCAATACAATTAAAGAAATGAAAAATGAAAGAGAACACCACCTTTTGCCAAATAAATTAGCAAAGACTAAAAGATCAGATAAGGTGTACTTTCGTCTGGCTGTGGGAGAGCGGGTACACTCAATGCCCTTGATAGGAGGATGCATTAGTACATCTTCAGAGGTAGTTGAGGCACATCTATCAAAATTATGTATAAAGATAGCAATAAATTGAGAATCATTTTAAAAATCCACAAAGTGGGGCACCTGGGTGGCTTAGTCCGTTGAGCATCTGAATTTGGCTCAGGTCATGATCTCACGGTTCATGAGTTTGAGCCCCACCTCTGGCTTGCTGTGCTGTCAGCACAGAGCCTGCTTCACATCCTCTGTCCTCCTCTCTCTGCCTCTCCTCTGCTTGCGCTCTCTCAAAAACAAACATTAAAAAAAAGTAAAGATAAAAAATCCACCAAGAAGGATGTGGTTGAAAAATTCCAGTATGTGTGTTCTGCTTTATAATGTGTAAAGATTATGAACAATAAGGTATAGCAGTATGTTGACTATGGCAGACCGTTGATTATCCTCCAAAATCATTCTCTCCCTTTTTATTGAATGGGGCTGCCCTGTTTGAAACGTTTGTCCAGCTCCCTTGCAGCTAGGTGTAGCCATGTGCCTAAGTCCTCACCAATGGGAAATGACTACAATTGATGTGTATAAGATCAATCTTCTTAGAGTTCATCTTCTTTTTTTTAAATGTATTTTATTTTGAGAGAGAGAGACAGAGAGTGAGCAGGGGAGGGGCAGAGAGAGAGGGAGACACAGAATCTGAAGCAGGCTCCAGGCTTTGAGCTGTTAGCACAGAGCCCGATGCGGGGCTCGAACCCACGGACTGTGAGATCATGACCTGAGCCGAAGTCGGCCGCTTAACCGACTGAGCCACCCAGGTACCCCAGAGTTCCTCTTCTTAAAGATGTTTCCTTTGAGTCACTCATCCTTTTTCTATTTCTGTGGCAGCTTAGAGAGCTATGTGTTAGAGATGACCACTCCCCTTATTCCAGTGAGTCCCTGAATGATTTCCTGGGGCAAAACCCACTTTTCAGCCCTGCACTGTAATATGAGAAAGAAAGAAATACCTACCCTACTTACACCCGGATGGTTTGGATTCTCTTTAAAGTAGCCTAGCACTTTGCCCTGATACAGAAATGGGAAATGGTGCTGTCAGAATTAAAACATAAAACGTGGCATTGGTGTAATGAGAGAGAAGCAGATGCTGGAGGTACAGGTATTTCACGCTCAAAGGCTGATGATTCTTGTTCTGGCTGACACACACATTTGGAGAAATGATCATCTGCGATAATGGGGAAAGCAGACTGCTTCCTCCGTTTCTGCAGAGGAAGCTCTTGGAAAGAGTCAGGATGTTGATCTGTGTTCACTGCTCTTTAAGTTTGTTAAAAGACTTTTAAAAAATGTTTATTATTTTTGAGAGAGAGGGAGAGAGAGAGAGAGCAAGCAGGGGAGGGACAGAGAGAGTGGGAGACACAGAATGTGAAGCAGGCTCCAGGCTCTGAGCTGTCAACACAGAGCCTGACATGGGGCTCGAACTTACAGGCTGCGAGATCATGACCTGAGCTGAAGTCGGATGCCCAACCAACTGAGCCACCAGGTGTCCCAAAAGACTTTTTAAAAAGTGATGAACCTAGGTAAGAATTGGCAAGTTTGTGAACACAGATGGAAGAAAACAGCATCCAGAAAAGGCAGGCTTATAAGGTTTGAGAAGCCAACTGATTCTACATCCCAAACTGTAGGAGCTACACCAGTGCTTAGAGACTTTTTCAAAGGCCTGTCAAGACTCCTCAGTCAAGCAAAGAGCGGTCTCTGACAAGCAGCACATTCAGATGCTGCCTTCCTACCCAACCTGATTTTTTTTCCCCCAGGGGACTTCAAGGTACCTGCCATTCGAAGAAGGAACAGTGTGTCAACCTCCAAGACAGGAACTATGTCATCTAACACGCTGTGTCCAGACAAGAACTTGGTTCTGAAGTCTGAAATCAAGGCACTGGAGGGCACACTCTCTCTGAAAGCACTTGGGGAGGACGCTTCCTTGTCGATTCCAGCTTCTGGTGACTGCTGGCAACCCTAGGCCTTCCCTGTTTCATGGCTTCGTAATTCCACACTCCACTTCCGCCTTTACACGGCTGCCTTTCCACTATGTCTGTGTCCAAATTTCCTTCGTTTTTTTAAGGACATCAGTCATAAAGTTACTTCTGGATGAATCAGAATGTCTCACAATTATGTTACCTTTGGCAAAGCTGATTTTTAGATGCTATCTGGATCACTTATCAATAGGTGGCCAGACTACCAACTATGGTCATTCTCTGGTCACTGATCACAAGCACCTGTGTTACTGAGCTGAATGACCATCCCCCTGTGTTAATTCTATTGGATTTGTCTTCCAAAGGTCAGATCTTGAATGCATAAAAAGATTTTTTCAAGATGTTTTACAAAGAATCTATTACAAACTGTCATTCCCTGGAGGTCCTAGAGGTAAAGGATGTATGTATGTATGTATGTATGTAACACTATAAAAAGAAGATGCTAACAATAATTAGGTTTGGTATGGTCCATATTGTTTTAGTTCAACACTATTGTAAGAGCTGCATGGGAAAAGCTGTCAAAGTAGAAGCTCAGCCTCTTATAGATTAATTCTGTGTTGGTAAAATATTACTGAAAAATGTGTTTCAGAGCATGGACAACTTAACAGGATAGATTGGAAGGTCCTGGAAATTTGTGAGGGCCCTGACTGTCCATAGGCCATTCTTACATTTGGGGAAATATTGATCAAATCCTCATATGGTAATTATGTATTATATCCTGATAGAAAATTTTAGTTTCCTCCATTCTGTATTGGTAGGAATTATAACAAATTAACTGCAGCCAGTCTGTCTTCTCATAGACAAATGGTTTCAATCTTCCTTCCATATTTGCCTGAAGGTTCTACCATAGGCTATAATTCTAGAAATGGATCTTTAATTTAAAAAAAAAACATGGTTTCAGAGACTAGTGGAAAGGACTCTACCAGATACTTCTGCATCTATTGTTACTTCAAAGACTAAACTCAGAATAGCATAGTTTCTGTGTGGATAGTGCTTAGATAGCTCTCAGATTATACCATGGGTCTGGCTTGGGATTTCTAGAACTCTCTTCAGTCCAGAAATGGATGAACTCATGAGCATAGACTACTCACCCCCAATATCCAGTGATGCAAGGATTAACCAAATAAACACAATGAACTGGTGAAAAATATATAAGTGAATTCTTTATTGCATTAATGTTAGTATCAGCTGCAATGTTATATTTTGATAGATATATGATAGAAATTGCTACTTAATCTACCTTGAACCTTTCTATCTCCAATACTAAGTAAGTAGAACATTCTTGAAAAGGTGTCATTCTCATTGAGTCCTTGGAATTCAGGAACAATTATTGCTAGTGAAGCTTTCCCCTTTAGTGGCAATGTAGTTACTTGGATACAGTCAATAAAAGCCTTTTTAACCAGAAATAATTTGATGAACTGGTCACACAACCTAACTGATTTTATTAAGAGTATCAATAAGTTTTTAAGTATAGATATGACAAACTCACCATTTTGGAACAAAAGTTGTACTTCACACGTAGAACCAATGACTACAGAGCTCCCTAGTAAAACGATCTGGTACCTGCTTTGATTTACAGAGATACAGTCATACACAGTAAGGAAGGTCAAGCCCTGACAGGCTTGGTGTTTGTTTCTTTGTTTTTAAGTGGGCTTTACACCCAATGTCCAACATGGAGCTTGAACTCATGATCCTGAGATCAAGAGTCTCATGTTCTACTGACTGAGCAGCCAGGAGCCTCGGGCTTGGTGTTTTAGAAGACTTTTGGGACCTTGAAGAGAGAGGAGCTCATGCACATTTATAGTAGCTACAGGTAAAGTCCAGCGGAGATGAATTTCTTGGGTTTAGTTTTTTGATCTTGGACTAGAAGAACAATCAAAAAACATTTTTAGAGGGGTGCCTGGGTAATTCAGTTGGTTAAGCATCTGGTTCTTGGTTTCAGCTCAGGTCATGATCTTACAATTCAAGTTTGAGCCCCACATCAGGCCATGCTGGCAGCGTGGAGCCTGCTTGGGACTCTCCCTCCCCTCTGCCACTCATATTCTCTCTCTGTCACCCTCTCTCTCAAAAATTAATTAATTAATTAATTAAAATTTATTAAAAAAATAAATAAACAAAAACTTTTCTAGAAAGATGGAGACTATTGAAAATACAATTTATACAGAATTTTGAGATAAAGTTAATCTTCTGGTCTGTAGGTACAGATCAAGATTTGCTGATTATACCACAAGTTGACTTCTAAATATTAAATAATGGTTCTTGTTGCATCTATGTAAGTGCATCAGGCTGAAATATAAGATTATTGATGAGAGCAATGAAGGAACCATTAATAAATGATATCTATAACTTGTAAAGGGAAAGGGATGATGGCAATCCTTTCATTGTAAAACAGGCTTATCTTTGACCCACTAATTACTATTTATTAGAACATTGTACAACTTCAGATGGATGTTAACTTTTAGAAAATCAAATGGCATGTAAATTATCATCTCTGTAGCAATGCAAATGCTTTTTCTTCCTATAGAGACGTATATGATTTTCAGAAGATAACTCTAAAGGTTATAGTTTCACTGACATGTCAGACATTAACTAGGTTTGTCTCCAAATTAACATTCTTTCTTCAGTGACTATAAATACTTCTCTCTCTCCTGTAGTCCTTTGAATAAGCTTTACCATTCTTCTGGTACTCTTATTCATGAGTTAAATCTTTAATATACACTCACTTAAAGATTCATACACACACATACACACCACTGAAATATAACCATATACCCACTAGTATAGCTAAAAATTAAAACATTAACAATACCAAATATTTACAAGGATATAGAACAACTCAAATTCTCTTGTATTTCTAGTGGGAATATAAATTAAAATAATTACTTTGAAAAAATGGGTTTGTTAGTACTAAAGCTAAACATACTTAAACCTAATGACCTACTCCTGGATAGATATCCAATAGAAATCCATGAGTCTGTATACCAAAAATATCCATAAGAAAATTAGTAAACACTTGATTTGTGACAGCCCCAAACTGGAAGCAACCCAATGTCCATGAATGGAATAGATCAATTGTGTTTTAAATATACAATGGAGCCTAGGCATTGATTTCAAAAGATGAACTGTTGATACATGCTACAACATGGATGGACTTAACAGACCTAACATGAAATGAAGGCAGACAGATGCAGAATACTACATACTGTATGATTCTATTTATATGAAGTTCAAAAACAGGAAAACCTTGTCTCTGAGATAGAAATCAGGATGTGGTTGCCCCTTGGGGATACTAAGTGGGAAGGCTATGCAAAGAAGCCTTCAGCATGTTGGAAATATTCTGTATCTTGACCTGAAATACATACAGAATACATATGTATAAAAAAAAAAAAGCACTGACCTATATTCTTAATTCTTGCATCCTTTTTGGGATGTAAATTATAACTTAATTTTAATAGAAAGAAATAAATGCAATTTGGAAAACTCACAAGCTCTCTGGGGGTTGGGAGTGGGGCAGGGGAGAGAATCTGATTTGGAGGGTGCACAGCGGGCACATTGTCCCAGTTGTGCTGCAAACTGGCCCATTAAAGACTTCTGTGCTGTGGCAGCTAGAGCCAATGCAACCTATACCTTGAAGTTCAAACACTAGCCATCAGATGCTGCCACCAAAACCACAGCCACAGCTGTCTCTGTGCCATTCTCTCAGCCCTCTGGCCAGAATGGATTCTGCACAAGACTGCTTTGAAAGGTATATTGACATAGCCCAGGGCAGGGCTGTCAGATTGGCGGAGCTGTCAGATTGTCAGTATTTGCTCCTCAGTTACAAGGGAAGTGTGGAGAGAAGGCACCTCCTACTTCTATTTCATAAACTGGAGGGATTCCTCAAACATAAGATGGTGGTTCCAATTTGAAGCATCCTGAAAGAATAACAAGTGCCTGTACAGGGGACGTAATGCAATTAATCTACAAATACTTAAAGTGTGTTTATGTTGTACTAGCCATTATGCTAGTACATAAGCTAGCCTATCCTTAGGGTGCTTTCCTATGAGATTATTTCTCCTCACTTATTTGCAGGAAAGGAAGGGAATTTGCGTCCATTCAGTGTGAAGGTGTTGAGAGATTAGGTTCAGATCTTGACAGTAGATCTTTTCCTTCCAGAGCAGCGTGAGTCCACTTTTCTTTTTATAGGTTTATGAAAAGCGAGAGTAATGATCTCAACTGCTTTTTCCTTGAAAGAATGGAATACTACTTTTAATAGTGAACTTGAACCATTGGAACACAATATACATTAATGGCAATGGGTCCCAACCTTTAGAGGTCTTGGCAAACTGTCAGTATCTTGCCTCCACGGCTCCATTCTTGCCACAGTTGCAAAAACTATTGATGGCCTAGGATCTGGGCCCTGGGGTGAAGTACAACATCCAGATATAAGAACAGAAATAGACTTATAGGCTGTATTCTGTTAAGGAGTTGACAAACAGTGTTTCTGGAAACATTCCTCTTTGCTGAAGTTATTTTGAGAAAACCAAAAATAACAGATTAACTTTAAGCAATGAAAAATATTGTTCTCCATGCAAATATGGAAGATAGAGGTGAAGTCAGGTATTGGCTGGAATTTAGACAAACTTTACAAAGTCCTGTTCTCAAACCAGTAGAGTTGACACCCTAGAAGCCTATAATGGCAGCTTCTGTGTGTGTGTGTGTGTGTGTGTGTGTGTGTGTGAGAGAGAGAGAGAAAGAGAGAGAGAGAGAGAGAGAACAAGAGAGCTGTAAGCATTTGAAACAGGTACTGAAGACATAGTAGGTGTGGTACATGGAATAGAGTCACTAGCACTGTACTGGACATATATTAGGACATCAACAGATATTTGTGGCCTAAACGTGGAGCATTGCCAAAGGACTTTTCAACCTTGAAGATTGTATTAATAGAGCAAGTGGGAGATACTGGCCCTTTGGTTATCTATTCATATAGCTATATGATTTCTAAAGAATATCACGTGGGACCTTGATTTGCTGTTAAAAAATGAGTGGAAATGAAATTCCACATGTCTTTAGTGCCAAGGTAGCTGAAAAATGAACCAAGTGATAGAGTCAAGTTGAGAATTTGCTGAACTTAAGACAGTGGCTATCTCTGATAAAGCCTTGACCAGGATAACACACATTTGTAGGGCTTTCCTGAGCTCATATTGCATTAATTTTATCATCCATAGAAAGATACACTTTCTAGCAATGTTCCTCTCAGTATTTAAAAGTTACAGTGGACATGGACAAAGTTTGCTTTTGTTAATACAGTGCACAATTCATGCCACACACAAACTTGCTACTTTATTCTATTAGTGAAGGATCTCTGGGTTGAAAGTGATAGAAATTTAGTGAAAGTAAAGTAAGGGGAAAAGCAAATTATTTGCGTGCTCAAAGTCAAAGTTCAGCAGGTTGACTAATTTTTAGCACAGCCAGATTAACTTGCATACCATCAGAAATCTCTGTCTCCGTCTCTGCTCTGCTTTCTTTTGTGTTCACTTTATTCACTAACGGGCTTTCTCTATCTGGTGTGAATGTTGGCCTGTGTGGCAGCACCACGTTTAGCTGATCCTTACAGTGCATCATCCCGGAGGAGAGAGCAGGCTTCTCTGTTCCACTCTCAATATTTGAAAAGAACCCTGATTGACCTATCTAAGATAAATCCCACCAGGTGAAGGTGCTGTGCATATGTGAGTGTGTGTGTGTGTGTGTGTGTGTGTGTGTATACCCCTTTGATCAGGTGACAAACAGGGGCAACGGAGGAAGAGCAGAGCTATGGGGGCTGTCATTCGGCAATCCTGGGGTCTGTGGATGAAATGAGGGGTGACTGTGAAGGTGGGCCCCTATTCAATGTTCACACTAGTTGCTGTATGCCTCTTCTTATCATCCCCCACCTTCCTAGACCTCAAACAGGATCATCAGCCTTGGGTACTGTATGATTTCAAGGGCTGGGAAAATTATTGATACTAGTCTTCAAAGCAACTTGGAGATGGAATTTACCAACTAATGACAGTTTGCCAATAACTGCATAGACTTAAGAGATCTTTCCAGTGATTACATACCTTCCAACCTTGCATGTCTCTGAATGTAGAGACGATATGTTTCCAGCTGCACAGTATGTCTGGAATTAGTTTTACTCAAGGCAAAGTATATTGCTCCAGATTAATATCTTATAGATAAAAAGCCCCAATCCAAATATCTGGCAGAATTGGTTCATGGTTGCTTTCTGTCACCAACGGGGGGTCAGAAAGGAGGAAGGCCCAGATAGGGGAAGGAATGCCCAATGGACCAGTCCCTGCCCATTACCCAGGAGGTAAGTAAAGAGAGGCTAGCTGTCACTGAAGCGCTGAAAGGGATTGAGGTCTTAGCTTTAAAAATAACTGACATCTTTGGGGCATTGGTGTCAAGCTCCCTCCCCTTGAATCACTCTTATTCTGTAGAGATCAATTTTGGTTGTTCAGTCTGGGCAACACCAAGCACTGAGCTCTGTAGTCAGTTCTTTTATTGTTAAGACACAGATGCTCACTTTCTTTTCAGGGGCATGTGGTCCCAACCAACATGATAAAATAAACAAAAGAAAATTTACTACAACATGAAAAAATATTCTATTCTCCAAGTTCACTTATGTCTCTGGGTAAATGGCATATAAGTAAAGGGAATCACATAGTTTGGTGTAAGAATTTCTGTGGTTATAATTTTAAAAGACTTGTCTAGAGTTTATTCTAAATCAGGTTTTTAAGTCATAAGATTGTTTTGTTGCTGTTGTTGCTTTTGATTTTGTTTTTTTTTTTTTAA
>JAQQST010002224.1:0-10510 GCA_028646485.1 Cryptoprocta ferox
CAGATTTCTCTCCCGGCGCTCGGCAGATATATATGGGGAGACGGGTGAGTTTTTCCTCCCTTAGAGATGGTTCTAGGTGCTTTTTCCTTCTCTCTTTCTCTTCCCCTGGTCTCTCCGGGGCACAGCACGCTCTCCCTGTGTTGGGCTCGGGGGCTTCTTTCCCCTTTACCACCAGGACGCGCCCGTCCCCTAATTTCCCAGATCACAGTCACTTACTCAGGCATCTTTGAGGTTGTCTTCTTTCTGGCGTCTGTTTCTTCTTTCCCCCACTTGCAAATCCAAGTTTTATCCCTTCAGTCCTTCTCAGTTCAATCCATACGGGCGTGCGCAGATTACAGAGCTCCCTGCGTCTCCGCCATCTTGTCCTCTCCCACATTCATTTACTTCTTATCCATCTTTTATAGTACTGTCATTATGTATTTCATTTTATATATATTTTGAATTCTGTAAGACACTGTTGTCATTATTATTATTTTTATATAGTCAATATTACTTTAGATTTATTCATGTATTTACCTTTCCATTGCTCTTTATTACTTCTTGTATTTCCATGTTTCCTTCCGGATTAATTATCCTTCTTCCTTCAGATCTGCGGCACTCATTCCTTAGCTGTCAGGAATGTTGCTTGCCAACAGCTCACTGCTGAGTCCTCTAAAGAAATCCCTCTCAGCTGAAGGAAACCGACTCATCCAAAGTTATACTACAGGCACCCCATATCCAAATATTGGTCAACAAAGAGTTGAGTACAAAGACTTAGAACCCTTGCCTTAATTCCAGGCAACCCTGAAGGGATATGGCTGCTTCAGAGCTCCCTGTGGAATTGGCTGAGATTTCTGTTGCAACTGAGTCATAGCTCAATTTGTTCATCTGCCCCATTATGCTTTCCTCCTCCACTTACAACTATTACCCCAAGAAGCACTGCCCTGTACATGTCCTACATGTAAGTTACCATGGGGGAGGCAGTCCAGGTGATGCTGCTTCCAGAGATCCTGTTTATAGCCAGAAGAAAATGGCCTTGGACCACAGCCTTCCAGACATGTTTGTCATTTTAGAAGTCCTCTTTCCAGCAGGCCTCCACAAGCTCAAAGATGGCATAAAGTTTATTTGGAAAATTAAAAAGTCATCCTGCTCATATACTTATTTGTATTGTCTTTCTTTTTGCAATGTCAAAATAAAGAGAATTCAACAATTTCCACAAAAAGTAGATATTGACAAATTTGATGAGAAGTTATTGTCTATATATTTACACCTTCTAAAATATAAATTATAAATATATATTTTTATATAAAATATATGCAATTTTTAATATAGGATTTTATCCCCTGCATATAGAATAGCTATTATATAATTATTCAAAAGTCGAGGGCCTCAAAATGAGGGCCTTCTCTGGTAATATTTAATGCTAACAATGACAGGCATGGTCATAATTTGTAAGGATTTACACTGGTTCACATTTTGTGGAAAGTAATTTGATAATTAAACTTGAGAACTTAAAAATGTTTGTAACTTTTGATGAAGTAATTCCATTTCTGGGAATCCTTACTGAGGAGATCAGAAATATAAATGTAAAAAGACTTTCAAGTCATTATATATAATAAAAATTTTAAAATAACCTAAATATCCAACAACTAACCATATATTATATGATTATACAGTGAGAGGGAAGTAGGATTCAGAAGGATACAGAGTGCTGTTATTAACATTGGGGTACATGTGCCCCTATGCATCAGCACTCCTGTATCCCTTAGGGAAATCCCCAGCAGTGCTATTGCTGGGTCATAGGGGAGTTCTACTGTTAATTTTTTGAGGAACCTCCACACTGTTTTCCAGAGCGGCTGAACCAGTTTACATTCCCACCAACAGAGTAGGAGGGTGCCCGTTTCTCCACATCCTCACCAGCATCTAATAGTTTCCTGATTTGTTCATTTTAGCCACTCTGACCAGCATGAGGTGGTATCTCAGTGTGGTTTTGATTTGTATTTCCCTGATGATGAGTGATGTTGAGCATCGTTTCATGTGTCTGTTGGCCATCTGGATGTCCTCTTTGGAGAAGTGTCTCTTCATGTCTTCTGCCCATTTCTTCACTGGATTTTTTGTTTTTTGGGTGTGGAGTTTGGTGAGTTCCTTATAGATTTTGGATGTTAGCCCTTTATCTGATATGTCATTTGCAACTATCTTTTCCCATTCCGTTGGTTGCCTATTAGTTTTGTTGATTGTTTCCCTCGCCGTGCAGAAGCTTTTTATCTTGATGAAGTCCCAATAGTTCATTTTTGCTATTGATTCCCTTGCCTTTGGAGATAAATGGATCAAGAAGGTGTGGTTTATATATACAATGGAATACTACATGGCAATGAGAAAGAATGAAATTTGGCTATTTGTAACAACGTGGATGGAACTTGAGGGTGTTATGCTAAGTGAAATAAGTTAGGCAGAGAAAGACAGATACCATATGTTTTCACTCATATGTGGAACAGGAGAAACTTAACAGAGGACCACAGGGGAGGGGAAGGGGAAAAAATAGTTAAGGAGAGGGAGGGAGACAAACCATAAGAGACAATACTGAGAACAAACCGAGGGTTGATGGGGGGTGGGGGAGAGGGGAAAATGGGTGATAGGCATGGAGGAGGGCACTTGTTGGGATGAGCACTGGGTGTTATATGGAAACCAACTTGACAATAAACTATAATAAAAAAATAAAAATAAGAAATAATAAAATAAAAGTTCCTAAAAAAATAAGATACAGAGTATATTTAAACTACTTCTATAACTAAAACACTGGAAACTTGTCTATCCCTACAGTATGTTTACCTTTTGTCATTGCCAGCATTGTTGTTGGTTTCCCCCAAGAGCTATAATCAATACTGGATTTACACAAGTTATGCTAAACATATGCTTACAACACTAGCTGAGTAAAGACACCAAAATAATTTTTTAAAGATTGTGGTATTTCAAATTTTGTTAAAACTGCATTGAAATAAATATCATAGAAAAGTTGGTTTGTTGAACTATCTTATAATTATAATTAAAAAAAAATAATTTCCCAAGAGGGTTACCTTAATCTTTTCAGGAGTTCTATTACAGACTACTTTGCTTTGTTCATATCTTCTTCTTTGCTTTGTCTGCCATGAAGCACAGAACTAAACTGAGTAATTTCTCTTATTCTGGGTTATAAGCAAGGTGGGAATTACTAATTTACGTTTGCACTTTCTTGCACCACATCAAAAGTTTGATGCATTTTCAGAGTGTATCTTTGGGATTTCATGTGATAAGAGGGCAATTCAGAGGCTAGACCAATACGCTGTATACATAATACAGAAGACAGTTCTTGAGAAAGGGGGATATGGGAATCATACGGGTTATATGAATAGCTATTAAGGAGAGGTAAAGGCAACTAACATTTGTTTAATGCTAGGCATTACCAAGTACTGTTGAATGCCAGGTATTACCAACTGATCACAAAATCTGTTTCCTCTTCTTACTATTGTTTACAGCTACATCACAATTCCCAGCTTCTCTTGCAGTCTGGTCTTGCCAAGTGACTGAATTATTGTCGGTGGAAAGAGGGTAGAAATGATGTACATCATTTCTAGTTCTTTTCTCCTCCAAAATGAAATCTCCCACAGTACACTTCTCTTTCTTTCCCCCATCTGCTAGTTAGATGCTTATGTCCAGCATGTCCAGAACCTCCATCTGTCTGGGCCTATAGGATAGTAGGGAGTACAGCTCTCAATTCCACCACCAGTCAGAAAAATACTGATTGGGATTTTATTTATTAAACCACTAACACTAGGGGGTTTTATCCAATGGAGTATGTTTAATTTATTGCATCAACTTGCCTTATGGAAGTTTAATCACAGAATCATGTACTTAAAATACAAAAAATATTTTTAATTTAAATCATGTCACTATAGGATATAAACCAATACTCAATTTATTTTACAGCCTCAATATATTTTGTCTAATTTATATATATGTATATATATAAAGGTATCTTTGATTATATTTTAGAGAAATTATATTTTTCAGAACCTTAACTAGAATATCTCATTTAATTCTTTTACCTATCAAGATGGGAATTACTGTATAGATGAAAAGACTAAGGTTCAGAATAGTCAATTAATTTCTCTAAAATCACTGAGCTAGAACTTAACCTAAGTATGTCTGGCTGTAAGTACATCTTTCCATAGTACCACTGTAACTGATGCCTATTTATTCCCATGACAGTTCCCAACATATTCGGGCTGAAGTGCTCAGAGGTGATTTGAGAGCACTGTAGCATGGAGCCCTTGGTGTGTTTTGGTGTTTCCCCTGGTTATAGACTCTATAAATGCATTGCACTGGCCCTTATTCATCTCTTTTATACTCTGATTCTACTTAAGAAAGCCACTTAAGGTTAAGTATCAATGCTCTAACTTCATTACAACTTAAATTTAAAACTAAGCATGCCATATGTCCATTAAAAGATGAGTACACCATCTACACATTTTTTCATGAGAGAAAAAAATTAGGAACAGATCAAATGTCCATCAACAGGGGTATGAAAAAACAAATTGTGGTATGTTTATATAACAGAATACTACTCGTCAATAAAAACAGTGAACTGCTGATACATGCACCAAAATCGATGGGTATAAAAAGCATTATTCTCAGCAAAAGAAGTCAGACACAAAGGGAGATTTACTATACAATTCCTTTTCTATAAAGTTCAACAGGAGGCAAAATAAATCTATGGGATAAAAATCAGAATAGTGGAAGAAAAGACACTACAAGGTAACACAGAGTAGAGTGTTAATGAGCAAATGTGGCATTGTTCTGCCTTGATCAAAGAACACCATCACTCTTTCTGCTCTACTTTATCAAGTTGGGGTTGATTCCTTCACCAGCTGAGTGGCTCAGTAGGAAGAAGATGGTTTTTACATCATTATCAAAGGCATTCATTAAAACATATCATTTCTGATATAGTTTTTACAAATAATAGAGTTTTTGACATAGATTACTTCATGAGGGTTTAAAATATCTTTTACATTTACTGTAAAGTGAATGACAAATTAGCCACATAACACTGAATGTATATTAGCCATAGCACATTGAATGTAGTTATAAACTAGTTAAAGTGTAAAGTAAAAGGGTATGCAGAGTAATGAAGAGGTAGTAATGGCAAATTATTGCTTAGCAAAAACGTGTTTAAAAATTGTAATCTTTCTTCATATTTTGGGATAAATGTCTAGATTGTGTTAACCAGTCTCTCTTGGAATATCAATTTCACTTTAGAAAACAAACGAGGCAAAAAAACATTTTCTCCCACTAATGTCATAGAAGGGCTTTGTTAAGTTCTAAATTTTTTGTACCCTTCTTATGATTAGGCACAGTAAGATGTTTAATTTCTCCATTAGATCCACCTTTTTCTGTCATTATCTTTGTTCCTATCCTCTACCTCCACCCCTGCTGCCCCAGCTATTGTTGGTATTATGCTTGTACTTCCCCATGGGGCCTTGAGCTGGACAGTCATACCTTTGCAATCCAGTGCCTCATTTGATACACTCCATTGCTTTCTTCACAGTCCTTTAGATTTGATTCTTCTAAAATAATCTGCTCTTTTGTGAAGTTCCCCTCTAGTCTGGAATAGAATCTACTACCAAATTTATTTTTTTTCGAGTTTTTATTTAAATCCCAGGTAGTTAACATACAGTGTTATATTAGTGTCAGGTCCAGAATTTAGGGATTCAACACTTTCATACTCTCCTTAATCCCTGTCACCTATTTCACCCATCCCTCACTCACCTCTACAGCAATCCTCAGTTTGTTCTCTATATTTAAGAGTCTCTTATGGTTTGTCTCCCTCTCTGCTTTTATCTTATTTTTCCTTCCCTTCTCTTATGTTCATCTGTTGTTTCTTACTTCTACATATGAGTGAAATCATACGGTATTTGTCTTTCTCTGACTGACTTATTTCCTTTAGCATAATACTCTCTAGTTCCATCCACGTTGTAATTATGTTTTCCTGTAATAGCTCCTGTTCCACATTCAAGTTCATACTTGTTAAGGTAAATGGGCAGAGTCTTTGCTTCTATTGGTGCTACTGTGTCAAACAGTGACAAGCCACCACCCGTGGAGGCCAGAATTGGTCTTTGTGGTGGAAGGAGTGTTGGCCACCATGAGAGAGAGAAGTTCCTGTCTGCCCATTTACCTTAACAAAGTATGAGCCTGAATGTGGAGCAGGAGCTTTTGAGCTATTACAGGAAAACATAATTATAAGGAGGACTTGGTTCTGGTTTTGAATCAGCCTTAAATTGTAGGCAAATCCTTTGACCCCCCCACCCTAGATGTAAAGCCACAACACCAAGGGAAGCAGATGCCAGCTCATCAGATTTAAAGAAAAATATGGAGTTCCGTGTATTTTAACAGATTTTTCTAACGTTGTAGAATTAGATTACAAAATTTGAATTTTTATGGGCTCTCCAATCTACCATCTCATAATTGTATTTATTATTTTCCTTATGCTATGAGAATACTGAATCTGGCCTATTTGGGCTGCTACTTAATTTTATATTTCTATCAAGGAATGACTATTTCTAGGTTTTTAGATATTTCTATCTAAAAAAAACTTAGACATTTTTTACATATAGAGGTTGTTCTTCCAAGAGGAAGACTTTGCCAGCAACTGGTAGGCATTTCAACATTTTTCATGGTGATAGTGACCATGTTTTTCAGAATTGTTATATTTTTTGCTTAATCTGATTCATTTTATTTCTGACTTAGTCTATCATTTAACTCATCATCACTTTATTCCATCTAAATTTATTATAAATTGTATTATAACTTTTAACTTTAAAAGTTTTTAGATTTTAAAAATTGAGGAGAGGGGCGCCTGTGTGGCTCAGTCAGTTAAGCATCTGACTCTTGATTTTGGATCAGGTCATGATCTCACAGTTGTGAGATCAAGCCCACATTGGCTTGCCAACAGGCATGGAGCCTGCTTAAGATTCTCTCTCTCTCTGCCCCTCCCCAGCTCTCTCTCTCTCACACGCCCCCTCTCTCTCTCTAAAAATATACATTTTTTTAAATTGAGGAGAGACATAGCTCTGCCAGGAGAATATAAAGATATATGTATAACCATCTTGTCTTTAAAAATCCCTCTAAGAAACAGATTTCTTAGGCATTTAAAAATTTAAATGTAAAAACTGATATTTTAGTCTTTGGGTTAAAAGTAGTTAGATTAGGAGGAGGAAGGAACTCATATCCCTAGCTCAAATTCTGGCATAGTAGGAAAACTTCATCTCAGTAATAAGGGTCATATACAAGAAAATCAGTCATTCATTCAGACATCCAATACTTATTTTTTTTTAAATTTTGTTCAATGTTTTATTTTTGAGAGAGAGAGAGAGAGAGAGAGAGAGAGAACGCACAAGCAGGGGAGGGGCAGAGATGGAGGGAGACACAGAATCCAAAGCAGGCTCCAGTCTCTGAGCTGTCAGCACAGAGCCCGACACAGGGCTCAAACTCATGAACCATGAGATCATGACCTGGGTCGAAGTTGGACACTTAACCAACTGAACCACCCAGGGGCCCCCAGTCACCCAATATTTAGTAAGTTCTTTCTATATGTGCAGTACCATGATAGCAATACAAGAAGTTATTTGGGAATAGAGAAAAACGATGAATTAACTAGAAAACTTCAAAAGAAAAAGAAAAAACCCTAAAATCAGAAATTTTTAGGGCTGAAAATCTAGATAAAAACTCAGGTAGGGGGGAGAAACCAGCTTCAAGAATATGAGACATACATAAATTATTCTTCCAAAGGAAGAACTTTGCTTGGAATGTGCTAGGCCATTCTTATCTGTAAGAATCCACATTAGACACATTCATATCAAAGTAAATCCCAATAAAAATCCACTAAATGACCAGCTGGCCTCAGATTTTCAATGTATGTTGTAACCTTTATGGTTGATGTAATGCAATGAGCCATATCTCATACAAAATTACAGCAAGACTGCAACTAAAGATTGGCAGTGATTTGTTTTCCATGGAATCACAAACTGTTATTATTGCAGATCATTGCAGAAGGTCCAAGGCAATGAAAAACCTAAGATATACCAAAAATACAACCCAACTAGTAACTAAAAGACTATGTTTGTCAATTGTGCAATTGTGAAATCCCTGAAATGATGTCTGAGAACACATTTTTCAGTTTTCCATGAAAGAATGTGCTGATTTTATAAAAAATTATATAAAGATATATACATACACATATATATATACATATATATATAATACTAATATTGGTCATTTTAACACCACAAAGTGAACATTCATCAATCAGGTTATTCATAAGTAACTGAATAATTAGATAATAGCATGGAACAGAAGGCTTACTGTTACTGTACTCTGGAAGTAGAAATTTGCTTCTAGCTAAAACCATGAAGAGGATCAAGGAAAATTATTAAAGAGCAAGATCAAAATCACCCCTCAATTTGTCCATATGTAGAAAAGAATTTTTGTTTGTTCTTTCTTTAACTGTGGCTGGTATAGATATAGACATGGCAGCCTTCTAGAAATCAGTATAGATTCCCTTCCCCATTCTTAGATATTACAATGGTGTGTGGCCTTTCAAAGCTCAACTCTTTCCAACAAAATCTTATTCCTTAGTATTTAATTTCTCTCCTTAGGGAGACATTAATTTATATTAAATTTTCTCCTTAGTGGGCAATAGTGAAAAAAATTACAAAACACTATGATAGTCATTCATTCATTCATTCATACTTAGCCATTATTTCAAGAACATTTATTGAATAAATGCCCTACATCAAGCGCTGTGATGAGTAGTTAAAGATACAATGGTAAATAAGACTCTGTCCCTGTCCTCAACAACTCCTAACCTATCCGGACAGCAAGAGAGACAAGCAACCAGCTGCAATAAAGAAGGATCAGGACTATCTATTATTATAGGAGTGCTTAGATATACAGAAGAGGTATCCAACTCAGACAAGGTGGGGATAGGAATCAGGACAGCCTTTCTGAAGGATATGACTTCAGAACTGAGTCATGAATGACAGGTCAAAGTTAGACAGACAAAGATAGTATGTACAAAGGCTCCCAGAAAAAGACCTCGGGCAGAGGAAATGAAAGGAAAGGAAATGCTTTATTATGACTTTAGCTTAGTGTGACGCAAGAAAGTGTAAGGGATGGGGCTGAAGTCTTATGCAAAAGCCAGAAACTGAAGGGTTTTCTATGCAACACTGAGAGTGTAAATTTTATACTGAAGTAATGTATTAGTGCCATGGAAGATTTTAAGCAGAGATTGAAACCAGAGCTGTGCTGTGGAAAGCAGACTGGAGAGAGAGTAAAGATGTTCTTATATTAACCCAGGTGAGACAGCACTGGCCACAAATAAGAGAACAGTGGTAGCAGGGGGTGGACGGAAGTAAGATTTGAGGGCTGTGGAACTCACAGGAATTCACAGGACTACACTGAAGTATGAGAAGTAAAGGACAGATAAGTAATACGAATGACATCCAGATTTCTAGCTTGAGCAACTGGAACAGACACAGGAGGAAGAACACTGGGAATCTGAGGTAATTTTGGAAATTCCAGGTAGAGATTTCTTTTTTTTAAATGTTTATCTATTTTTGAGGGGGGGTAGATTGTGAGTGGGGGAGGGGTAGGAGAGAGGGAGACACAGAATCGGGAGCAGGCTTCAGGCTCTGAGCTGTCAGCACAGAGCCTGACGTGGGGCTTGAACTCACGAAACAGGAGATCATGACTGGAGCCAAAGTTGGACACTTAACTGATTGAGCCACCCAGGCGCCCCTAGAGATTTCTATTATAAGTTTGATACTCATCATTTCTCAGCCCTTTGGCTAAGATCAAGTGTAAGTTTGATATTCAACCCTGAAGCATAGGAGGAATATCCATACTGAAACCAAATGAGTAAGTGAAACCATGGGAATGAAAGAGATCATCAAGAGAGACCCTGGAGAATGAGAAGAGGAGATGTTCAAGGATGGAAACTTGAAAACAAAAACATCTAAAATACAGAGAAAGAGTAACACATAAGAGCAATTGAGAAATAGTAGGCAGGGAGGAAGAGAAGACCAGAGAATGCAGTACCATGCACGTGGTAGGTAGGTAGAGGTTTTTGAAAAAGGAGGAAACAGTTAATGGCATCAACTGCTATCAACACAAGAAGAAAAAGACTGAGAATGTTCATTCCAGTTAACTAGCAAGCACTCATTGATTAACCAAAATGACATCATCGGCAACCTTTATGAGACAAGTTTCCACAAAGTTGTGGGGGCAAAAGCCATATTTCAGGAAGTTGAGAAATGAGCAAAAGGTGAAGAAATTGGATAATTAGAGGCACCTGGGTGGCTCAGTCAGTTGAGCATCTGACTTCAGCTCAGGTCATGATCCCAGTTTGTAGGTTCAAGCCCCGCTTCAGGCTCTGTACTGACAGCTCAGAGGCTGGAGCCTGCTCCCAATTCTGCGTCTCCCTCTCTCTCTCTGCCCCCTA
>JAQQST010002225.1:0-10509 GCA_028646485.1 Cryptoprocta ferox
GAGCTTCATTAATTTCAGTTACTTCTCCTGACAGAGGAGAATAGAGTTCACTAGCAGCTTTCACACTTTCCAAAGCACCAAACTCCTCTTGTTTGTTCAATTTTGTCCCAACTTCAGGCAGACTACAGTAAACAACATCTCCCAAAGCCTCCTGTGCAAAATTGCTGATTCCCACTGTTCCAATACCATTTTCTGTTGTTATCCATTCATGTTTGTCTGTGAATTTACGCACAGACAGCAGAGCGGAGCCCGTGCGCAGCGTCCGGACGGCGCCCGCCCTCAGCCCCCAGGGCCCCGGCAGGCAGGGCGCGGCGGGCGCGGAGGCGGCGCGCAGGCTGCAGGCCACGGCCCGCACGCTCCGCACCGCTCGCAGCGCCATGTTCGCCGCTTCCATGTCTTTTTAAATTTCTTCTTTAATTGCCTGGTTGACCCATTCATCCTTTAGTAAGATGTTCTTTAAACTCCATGTATTTAGAGCCTTTCCAAATTTTTCACTGTGGTTGATTTCCAGTTTCATAGCATTGTGATCTGAAAATATGAATGGTATGATGTCAATTATTTTATATTTATTGACAGCTGTTTTGTGACCCCCTATGTGATCTATCTTGGATAATGTCCCATATGCACTTGAGAAGAATGTGTATTCTGCTGCTTTTGGATGAAAAGTTCTGAATATATTTGCCAAATCCATGTGGTCCAGTATATCATTCAAGGCCATTGTTTCTTTTTTATTTTTTAAGTTTATTTATTTTGAGAGACAGAAAGAGTGGAGGAGGGGTTTGGTGGTTTTCCTAGAGTCATTATCCATTACTCCTGTTGCCTAAACTATAAACTGAGCACCTTTTTGGTTTTTAAGATTGTCATTCTGTGCTTTCCATTCACAAATCAATATTATATTCTCCCTGACATCAAATCTTGTTTTCCTAATATTTACTTTTAGCTTCTTACACATTGTTTTTTCTCTACCACTCAAATCCTATTTAGATGGTAGAAGAGTTTCATTATAGGACACATATGACCATTCTCTGGACCTAATTTTGAAATCTAAGTAGACCTCTTTTGTGGAAATTTAAATTAAACCCAGGAGTATAGCACTCAAGACTCTCCAAAGTGTTCTGTTTTAACCAGTATTTTCCTTGTCTGTACTGTTCTGAGTTAGCTTTGACTCTATGCATACTGAACTGGTAACTGTATGCTTAAATGGCCATCATTTCCATATCATCATTCTTTTTCTTCTTGTCTTCCATTCACCTTTGGAACCCACCTTCTGTCATGTTTGCTTCTGGGCTCAGGTGAAATGCACCCCACATCCTGAAGCTTTGTGAGTTTTTTTCACATTGGAGTGATAGCATCTTCTGGAGCCCAGAGATATTGTACCTTAATATAATATTTAGCATAATCTTCCTGTTATTATGTTATCCATATACTATCATATAACCAACTTTTTGTCAAGACTTACATTTTGTTTTCCCAAATTATCAATCATCACATTCCATAAGATATACACCATATTATTTACAAGATTTACTTACATGGGTTCTATTATGTTTAAAAATTGTCCATTAAAAAGTATCATTTTTATTTTAATATATTTAAAATTAACTTCTAAAATGCTGCAGCCATTTCCTCCAGAATATTTAAATATATCATAAGTTCTCCTAACAAATGTCCAATAGTACTGTGCCCGGTGAACAATATTGACAAAGTTCTCCACAAAGTATCATTTCCTAACTCTAGAAATTAATTTTTAACTTGATCTGCATCTAAATTGCATCTCCAGTTCTGTGCTCCGCAAGCATTTAATGTCTCCAGAGCAGTGTCTGGGAGAACTGCTGTCATGGTCTCTAAGAAATGGATTTCAGCAATCGTGCTGCTGCAGCTCTGCTACACTGGCTGTGGCCTCTGTGGGAAGGTCCTGGTGTGGCCCTGTGACATGAGCCACTGGCTCAATCTAAAGATCATTCTGGAGACACTCACGGAAAGGGGCCATGAGGTGACCGTGTTGGTTTCTCCACAGAGTTTCATCATCGACTACAGCAAGCCTTCTACAATGAACTTTGAGGTGATCCCTATGCCATCAAACAGAAACTCCATGGAAAACTCACTAAATGAGTTTTTAGATATAGCTGCTAATGTTATGCCAACGTTGTCACGCTGGCAGTCAGCAATGAAACTGCAACAATTCCTTCTTCAAATAACTGGACATTTAAAACTCCTGTGTGAAAGTGTAGTCTACAACCAGTTAATGGTAAAGAAACTCCGGGAAACAGACTACAATGTAATGGTCATAGATCCGGTGTTACCCTGTGGAGAGCTGATTGCTGAGTTGCTGGAAGTCCCTTTTGTGTATACACTAAGGTATTCCATAGGTTACATGCTGGAAAAATATTGTGGGAAACTTCCGGTTCCACTTTCCTATGTGCCTGTTACCATGGGGGCACTATCTGACAGAATGACCTTTCTGGAAAGGGTAAAAAATTTAATGTTCTCCGTTTTCTTTGACTTCTGGATCCAACAATATGACACTCAGTTTTGGGACCAGTTTTACAGTGATGCATTAGGTAAGAGACTGCTTTTCATCCTAAAGCAGTTAAGAAGAGAAACTTCGGTGGTTTAAGAAAAGTCTAGGAAAATGAAGAGTATATTTCTAAAAGTTTCACTTCCACATAATAAAACTTTATAAGTGATAGCAATGCACTGTTATCAACAACCAATTACGAGGGAGAGGCAAGAAATGTCTTGGTTACTCTTTCTTTAAAGTCATATAACCATTTTGTAAGAAACCTTGATGCTTAATAGATCGTTATCAAAACAAAACAAAATATAACACACTGATATATGATGTATTTTCTGTCAAATATAGGGTAGCACAAAAAAGTCTTATATACTGAGTTTCTATAGTGGAAGAGATTTGCCTTTTTATTGGTCAAAAAAGCATAAGGTTGGTTGTAAGAGTAATATAATCTCCTTCCCTGATTCCAGTAAAAAACTGGCACCTGAGCTATATTAGCAGTGGAATTAACTTTGGCCTGTAATTTATTTTGTCTGAATTGTGACCCACACATTTTGAGAATTGTGGATTGTTACACTCAAAATTTTATGTTATTCTCTGTGTTGGACCAGAGTCCTGGCCATTCTTATCTCTTTCATAAATTTGGGATGAAGCTTCAGTAAGTTTTAAGTGAATTGTTTCATCGTAGATAGTCATACTGAGAAGTTTCCTAGGATGCTTTGTACTTCTTAGGGGACTACTACACAGACACCTGAACAATTAAGTGCAAAATTCTAAAACCATTTATAGCTTGAGGTGTTGAAAGATAGCATTTTTATGTCAGTAGTGATATCCATATTCCATCTATTTTTAATGGTTTGCTTTTTCTATAAGGAATGGTTTTGCTTTGCCATTTTCACATATATAGTTCTCATTTGATTCCATCAACGAAGGTTGGCTCCCATTCCAACTATTTTTGAGAATCTTGAAGAAACATGACTTAACAAACAGATCATATTGGGTACTAGAAATATTAACTAATTTAACTCTCTGATTTTATTAGTTCTCTAGGTCTGCCACAACTAAATACCACAGACTAAGTGGCAGGAACAACAGAAATTTGTTTTCTTACAGTTTGGATGCTAGAAGTCCATGACCAAGGTGTTGCCAGGGCCAGTTTCTCTTCAGGCCTATCTCCAAGCTTATAATGTGACCACTTTTTTTTTTTTTTTTTTTTTTTTTTTTTTGCTATGTTCTTTCATGGTCTTTCCTCTGTGCATATATAATCCCAGTGTCTCCTCCTTTTCTTATAAGAAGACCAGTGATATTGGATTAGGGCCCACTGTTAGACCTCAGTTAAACTTGATTACTTCTTTAAAGGACCTATCTCAAAATATAATCAGATTTCAACATGTGAGTGTTAGAGGAACACAAGTAAGTCCTTAACACTGATTTTCCAGCAGATACCTTTTTTCACAAACTAATATTCAAAGGAAGCCATTTTAAAAATCCTTAGGTTTATACATGATTTAAACTTATACTATGCCAATTTCACAGTAAATAATTTAAGAACCAGGAAGCACTACCGGGGTGTAGGCAGTGTGTTGGGCTCTATGGATTTAAAGTAAATCAGACAATATCTTGGCTTCAATTCTATTCTTAGAAATAAATGCAAGACATTGAAAAATAAATATATTCTGAAAATTAAGGATGTTTTCCCAGTTCTAATCAATAAGTTTTTAGGACATTTGTCATATTATGCATAAATAGGGAAAGTTTTAAGATTCTGTATGAATAAATATTATGGATTAAATGTAGTTCTTAGGATCTATGGCAATTTTTAAACTCTATCATCTTTAACAAATCTGTTTGTTTGTGTATTTGCTTGTATACTTTTGTTGATTTTCATTTTCTCATTTTCTTTACCAGGAAATTATGTTTTCTGTGTCTAAAAATGGTTGACTTGGTCATTTGCAAAAAATGGTTGACTTGGTCATTCTTCTCTACAAAGCTTCTAAAATTAATACTTAGAATTTCCCTTTCAAAAAATATCATTCAAAAATAACACTAAAAGAACTATGTGATATTGGTGACATGTATATTTCACATTCCACAAGAGGGTGTATTGAGTATGAATCAGGAAATGCTTACTAAAAAAATAGTGGCAAATCAATTTGTAGTGGAAAGTAATGGGATTTGATTGAAGAAGATAAAGTAAACACCAGTGGGATTCTTTAACAATATGAGTGAACCAGAGACTATAACAAGCTGGAAGTAGTTAAAAAAGTTGAAAGGGAATTTGGTGCTGATATGCTGGGGCTATCTGTCATCTGCCATTTAACTGAAGAGAAACAATGAGTATTAAATTCATCAGTACATGGAGTTGTGGTTAAATTTTTTTTTGAATTTGTTTTTGTGAAAGTAATTTGCATATTACTTTTCCTACAATTATATCTTCTTACCTTCTCTCCTTCTAAGCTCTCATCCTTCTCTTTCTGACCCCCTTTCCTCCCTCCCTTCCTCTTTTCCTCCCTTCTTCCCTTCCTTCCTTCCTTCTTTCCTTCCTCCCAGCCCCCAACTTCCTTCCTTCCTTCCTTCCTTCCTTCCTTCCTTCCTTCCTTCCTTCCTTTTTTCTCTTTTGCCCTCCCTCCTTATCATTTTAATTCCCCCTTCCTTTTAACATCTAAATGTGATAGATAAGCTAGGGGACATAGATTTTCCTTGTTTGTCAGAAAATTAGTGGTGCATTTTATCCCAACAAACACATATGCTAATAACTTTCACTTAATTTTTTCATTTTCTCTAGGAAGACCCACTACATTATGTGAGGTTATGGGGAAAGCAGAAATTTGGCTAATCCGGACATACTGGGATTTTGAATTTCCTCGTCCATACTTACCTAATTTTGAGTTTGTAGGAGGGTTGCATTGTAAACCTGCCAAACCGTTACCTAAGGTATGTCTATTACAGTGGAGGATGTTTTTTGTACCTTATGATATAATCCTAATTTTTCTTTAAAGTGTACTGCCTCAATAATAGAGATATATTTGCTACTCCAAATCTATTTTACAAATCATAGAAGTCTCTTATGAATGATATTCCCTTTTTTGGATTTCACTTTGATATTTCAGCTGAAGAAAGAAATGATTCAAGTGGCATGTTAAAATATCAGTGTGTTGGGGCACCTGGCTGGCTCAGTCGGGTAAGCATCCAACTTTTGATCTCAGCTCAGCTCATGATCTCACAATTCATGAACTCGAGCCTCTGTGTCAGTCTCTGGGCTATCAGCACAGAGCCTCCTTGGGATTTTCTCTCTCTCTCTCTCTCTCTCTCTCTCTCTGTCCCTCTCCCACTTGTGCTTTCCCTATGTCTCAAAATAAATAAACTTTAAAATAAAATAAGACATCAGTGTGTCTATAGTTTGGGTACTGGATTGAAGGAACAGGAAGCTATAGCCTTGGAATTCCCTCAAGGAACTGCTTTGGTCTTCCTAACAAGCATGATAGAGTTATGAATTGGGACAGTTACTATGATTGCTTGAGTGATAAAGATAATTTCATAAGAACTCTCACGTAGATTTCACAGAGTTTGATCAGTTAGGAGAAGTAAGTATTGACAGAATACATGGCATTAGGTAACAATTCTTGTGTAACAGTGACCTTTACCAAGACAGAAAATAATTCATGGAAAAACTTTTTTGAGATGATAAA
Source organism: Cryptoprocta ferox (assembly GCA_028646485.1). Taxonomy (NCBI): domain Eukaryota; kingdom Metazoa; phylum Chordata; class Mammalia; order Carnivora; family Eupleridae; genus Cryptoprocta; species Cryptoprocta ferox. The sequence continues at coordinate 6,202 of JAQQST010002225.1, forward strand.
GATCGATTCAGTTTTAGACCTGTTCACTATAGGGAGCTAAAGGAATTTTTCAGGTGAATATTTCCAGGAATCATTCAGGTAATACAAGGTCCGGGTTTCAGCAGAGAGCATTAGGAACAGATTAGGCAAAATAAAGAAGTCATAGAACTGAGAGACCCAACCACTGAATTTGTTCTTTAATACCATGATGTCAGGTTTCTCTGAAGTAAAAAGGAAAATTATACACCACATTCCAAAGTCATCAACAAATAAATATCGATAGCCAAAAATGTGGGAAGAAAACAATATTAAGAAGTAAAAGAGAATAATAGATAAACATGGTAAGAATAGTATATTTAACTCTCTTTATCAATAACTACCTTTATGAAGTAATTGAAGAGGCAGACACTCATTTGCTTGTATTGCAGATAAACAAACATAATCTTTGAGATGATTGCAGGTTAAATAGTGCTCTCAGGAGAATTCTTGATTTCTATTTAGAGTAAAATGCACATTTAAGTTTAAATTTTATGTTAGGATTCTGAATATGCTTTTCTTACCACTCAAGTTATAGCTACAGGTAAGCTCTACTGAGTATTATTATAGCAGATAATAAACCAGTATCTAAACAAAGTTACAGAAAGAGACATGACATATACCTTGGCTCACTAGATAAAACCCCATGCCACACTATTACATTTATCCTCCCATCCTCACTTTTCACACACACACACACACACACACACAACTTCACAAAACAACTCAGACATGTTTCTTGAAAGAGAGAAAAATTATTCCATTCCAAATCCAATTACTAATACAAACATTTGGACAATATGAACACCAATGATAGCTTATATCTCTGATGAAAAAATTATGCCAGTCATTGGATACACAGAAAAAATGAAAAAAAAAACAACAACAACAATGAAAGACAGCCAAATCAAGAATCCAAATCCAGCTGCTAGATGTGTAAGTCTTCATGTACATCTGTGTGTGTGTGTGTGTGTGTGTGTGTGTGTGTGTTTATTCAATCACTGTCTCTTAGGGAGATGAATCAAAATGGCAAAATACTAACTCCTGGGACTTCAGAGATATTCTCCTAACATTAACTAAACTAAAGTAGCAGTCTACTTTCATTTATGGCATCATCCTTTCCCTAGTAATTTTACTACCTTTAAATTAAGAAATACATTGAAAAAGAAATATGTGAAATTTAACAAATATATTGAGAAATAGTATAGGATAGCCACAATAGTTGCACAGGGAATGCATGACAGTTCTCTAGAAGTTGGCATTCACATAGATTACAATGCAAAAGACCACAATCCCAGACTTTTCAGGGCCCAACTTGCATAACTGTAAGTGGTGACCCAGATAATTTTATTTGTAGAGAAATTTATATTTACCAGTGTGCTTAAGGATCAAGTTAAGAGCATGTCAGCTACTTGTGTGAGGGTAGACAGGCACCGTCTCATAAATGTTATCATGATAAGAAAACAGCAGTTTATCTTTAAAATATATTATTATATATTGCAATTCTAAAAAATTAATTTTTAGTTCTATTAATCAGGAAAAGAATAAACATGAGAAAAATATCCTGAATGCCTAACAGGGAGTTAGACTGATTTATTAATAATTTATTGGATCTAAACATACATGGTACACTTTTTAAGACATGTCATGCATAAATGAGAAAATCTTTTCTCCCCTTATGAAGCTGCATATTTACAATTAGAGAATTTTATCTCTATAGGAAATGGAAGAATTTGCCCAAAGTTCAGGTGATGATGGTATTGTGGTGTTTTCTCTGGGGTCAATGGTCAAAAACCTCACAGATGAAAAAGCCAATCTCATCGCCTCGGCCCTGGCCCAGATTCCACAGAAGGTTAGTACAACATTGGATCCTGGTGAATATCTACTCTGCCAATTGGAGAGAAAGTGTGGCTAACAGTTCTCTTCTAGATCAAAGTTGAAACACTGAGCATAACTGGTACCATCTTTAAGTAAAATTTTTCAAAATCTTAAAATGGTGTATTGGGGTACATTTGATCACTTGTTTAGTAAACTTTTGCATTACTATGGAAATACATCTTTTTATACAATCACTTATTTTCAATAAAATAGAGATTAAAATGTTAAGATCCCAATAAACTTTTGAAATCTTAGGACTTGCACTGATTACTCCTCAAATTCTCAAGAGTGTTAACTCCAAAGTCCAGGTAAAGACAAAGGTTATACATAAAGTAGACAGGAATCATGCCCAAAGATATATTTTATATCTCTAGGTTTTATTAAGATTATATCAAGATCTAGTTGGTTTAGAAATAGAAGCCTCATCTTTCTAAACTGAAATTTCTACAGCTAAATACAATTAAAAATCCTACTATTATTGTCAAACAATATGTATTTTCTGATTTATGATATTCAATTAACTTTAATTGTGTTGTCATTATAGTTCTAGATTTCTACTCTTTATATACTCCTATTCATTAAATACCCTAGAACTCTTTATATTGGCATATTAGTTAAAGAATATAAAACTGTATAAAGATGAGTGTACTGATGAGGCCTGTTAAATCTTTGAATTTGTATTTCTAAACTTTTCTGCTTAAATTTTGCCACCCAAGAATGTGGAGAAAAAGGAACTCTCTTGTACTGTTGGGAATGCAAACTGGTACAGCCACTGTGGAAAATGATATAGAGGTTCCTCAAAAAAATAAACATAGAACTACCCTATGATCCAGCAATTGCACTGCTAGGTATTTCCCCAAGGAATACAATACTACTGATACAAAGGGATACATGCACCTGATGTTATGGCAGCACTATCAACAATAGCCAAATAATGGAAGGGCCCAAATGTCCATCAACTGATGAATGGATAAAGCAGATGTGGTATAGATCTCCATTATCTATACCACATGAAATCTTGCCATTTGCAAAGACATGGATGGAGCTAGAGAGTATAATGATAAGCAAAATAAGTCAAAGAAAGACAAATGCCAAATGATTTCATATGTGGAATTTTAAGAAACAAAACAAATGAGCATGGGGGGAAAAGAGATAGATAAACCAAGAAGCAGACTCTATATTATAAAGAACAAACTGATGGTTACCAGAGGGGAGGAGTTTGAGGGGTTGGGTTAAATGAGTCATGGGGATTAAGGAATCCACTTCTCATGATGGGCACTGGGTGAGTTATGGAATTGTTGAATAAAATAAAAACTTAAAAAAACAGTTTGCCACTTATTAATATTGACATAGTCATACAGAGCTCACACCTAAAAGTATGTAACAAAAGGTTGACATTCCAACAATATACTTATTAAATAATTAAATAAAGCAAACCTCTTTCTCTTCCTCCTTCAAACGTTAGAAGGAAAGAGAGCGAGAGAGAGAGAAAAAGGAAGGAATGAAAGAAGGAAGGTAAGAAGGAAGGAAAAAGAAAAGGGGGCAGGGGGAGGGAGAGAGGGAAGAAGGAAAGACTATCATTCAAAAACCAGACAATAAAAATTTAAAGCTAATTATATTTCTGGAAAACACTGTATGTTTTTCTTTAATAGTTTATTGTCAAGTTGGTTTCCAGATAACACCCAGTGTTCATCCCCACAAGTGCCCTCCTCCATGTCCATCACTCCCCTTCCCCTTTCCCCCTCCCCCTCAGCCCTCAGTTTTTTTCAGCATTCAAGAGTCTCTCATGATTTGCCTCCCTCCCTCTCCCTAACTCTTTCCCCCTTTCCCTCCCCATGGTCCTCTGTTAGGTTTCTCCTGTTAGACCTATGAGTGAAAGCATATGGTATCTGTCCTTCTCTGCCTGACTTATTTCACTTAGCATGACACCCTCGAGGTCCATCCACTTTGCTACCAATGGCCAGATTTCATTCTTTCTCATTGTCATGTAGTACTCCATTATATAGATAAACCACATAATCTTGATCCATTCTTTTAGGCCCTTTCCATGATTTGGCTATTGTTGAAAGTGCTGCTATGAACATTGGGGTACATGTGTCCCTATGCATCAGCACTTCAGTATCCCTTGGGTAAATCCCCAGCAGTGCCATTGCTGGGTCATAGGGGAGTTCTACTGATAATTTTTTGAGGAACCTCCACACTGTTTTCCAGAGAGGCTGTACCAGTTTACATTCCCACCAACAGTGTAGGAGGCTGCCCATTCCTCCACATCCTCGACAGCATCTATAGTCTCTTGAGTTGTTCATTTTAGCCACTCTGACTGGCGTGAGGTGGTATCTCAGTGTGGTTTTGATTTGTATTTCCCTGATGATGAGTGATGCTGAGCATCGTTTCATGTGTCTGTTGGCCATCTGG
>JAQQST010002226.1:0-10506 GCA_028646485.1 Cryptoprocta ferox
CTATTCTACTTCCCATCTCAAAGCCCACCCGCAGCCACGGTGTCTAGTATTTATTTAGACTCTGTGGGGAGGGAACTGGCCATCGGAAGACAGTCCTATCTAAAGCGCCACAGACTAGAGCAGTTCCAAATTTGAAAGGAAATCTATTACAAAATTCCTTGGGAGAAATTAAACTCTAAAAATTAATTACCCTTACCAGTAAAAGGCCGAAGAAATTAAAGTTCAAAGTCAAAGGAACTCGCCCGTGTGAATTAAAATGCAAGGAATCTGAAGTCCAAAAGTCTTCCTAATTTGTTATTCTACTTTCTTTTCTTTCAACAGTGGTGGCCTAGGCCAGTGCTTGTCACATTATGGGCACAGGAGTCACCTGGAGAGCTTGTTGTTCCCGGCCCTGCCCCCAGAGTGTCTGATTCAGCAGGTGGGGCCTGGACCAGCGAGCATCAGGTGACACTGATGTTTCCTTCCAGTCTGTGGCCCACACTTTGAGTCGTACAGGCCTAGGCCACCAATCTTTGGAACTGGAACAATCTCTCCAAGCTCTAGAATTCATAGCTCCAAGCGTCTGATCATCCTTTTAGAGTCCAAAGACTTAAGTGGTTCCTCATATTACCTGAGCGAATTCCATTCGTCACAAACCACCAAAAGATTCTCTTCTCGCCCCGCTCCGTATCGCATCGTTTCCATGGAGAGCAGGCTCCAGGCTCCAGGCCCAGGTCCCGGGAGTTGTGCTTGCAGGGAGACCCATTTCAGAACATCAGCCTATTCCATGGGCATCCAAGGGTGATGCTGATTCTTCTTCTGTGCTGATGCAGGTACTCCAGGCTTCAGGAATGGGACAACTTCCACATATTTCCCAGTAGAGCTAAAATCCTAGTGTCAAGAAGAACCCCGACAGCTCTTTACTATGAAGGAATCAGTAGGTACATGGAAGGGCAAGCCCTCTACCTTCAAATGCAGATTGAGGGGCAAGCTGAGAATGCTCAAGACAGTGGAGTCGAGCTGCTCAAGGTGAGCCAGTTTCCAGGATAAACCACTCTGTAAGTGGATGTCTGTCTAACTCCTTGTGAAAATTATTTTCTCTGATTCCAGAATTTATATGTTTATTAAAAATTTTTTAAATGTTTATTTGTTTTTGAGAAACAGAGAGAGAGAGAGAGAGAGAGAGAGACAGAGAGAGAGAGTGTGAGCAGGGGAGGGGCAGAGAGAGAGGGAGACACAGAATCTGAAACAGGCTCCAAGCTCTGAGCTGTCAGCACAGAGCCTGACACAGGGCTCGAACTCACGAATGGTGAGATCATGACCTGAGCCGAAGCCGGACGCTTAACCGACTGAGCTACCCAGGCGCCCCTAAGTTAACTGAAAAAAAAAATTTAACATTTATTTATTTTTGAGAGACAGAGAGAGACAGAGCACAAGTGAGAGAGGGGTGGACGCAGAATCTGAAGCAGCTCCAGGCTCTGAGCTGTCAGCACAGAGCCCGAAGTGGGGCTCAAACTCACGGACCGCGAGATCATGACATGAGCCAAAGTTGGATTCTTAACCAACTGAGCCATCCAGGCGCCCCTATGTTAACTTCTGGAGAAAGAAAAAAAAACAAAACTCATCAAATGCATTTCAAACACTCCAATAAAACCATTACAGAACATGCATATCTTGCCCTCACTGAACAAAATTGTGCTGAGCGCCAAAATACATAAATAAATGACAGCGGCCTACTAGCTGATAGGCAGTAACCACCAGAGAGTAGGCACTGGGGCGCAAGGGGGAGCAAATTATACCTAGTACCTGCCTCTCGGAGTTTACAGCCTGGGCTGGGCAAGCCCTCCGGGGGAAGAAGGGCCGAATGTCCTGTCAACTCGACAATTGTTTGCCTTGTTCTCTTAAAACCTAAGCACATGTGTGTTGGTTTTCTGTTGCTGGGCCCCCAGTTAGCACAAACCTAACAGCTTAACTAACACAACCTCTTATCTGACAGTTTGGCAGCTCAGATGTCTGCACAGGCCTGACTGGGTTCTCTGCTTAGGGTCTTAGTAGGCTTCCAAATCAAGATGTTGACCAGACTACCTTTGGGTGGGGATCTTCCCTAGGGATCTAGGGAAGGCTCTGCTCGCAGGTTCCTTAAGGTCGTGAGCAGAATCTAGATCCTGAAAATGTAGTAATGTCTCTATTTCAGAGACGTTACAATTTTTCAAAACAAGGCATCCTGGGACTTCAAGGCATCTCATTTAATCCTCAGAATGTTGTTAGGACGTAGTAGGTCTTTTTCACTTCTGCTGTCGCAAGGAGAAGTCTTCAATCTGCCCAGGCGGGAGCTGTGCTCACCACTCTCATTCGGTACCCAGGCCAGGGGTCGCCTTCTGCAAATTGTTCACACTGCTTACTGATCACTGCCTGAAACACATAAAAGGTCATTGTCATCTCTGCTTAGAGGTACATTCTCTTTGGATATAGAGCATGTATTTATATTTCTGCTGGCTCCCATTCAGGGTATGGAGTTGCTCGGTTACATGAAACATTATTTTGCTTTATGTAATTATTATGTATTATGTATTATTTTCGTGATTATTATGTATTCTGTAATTTCATGTAATTCGATAGAATATCTTAAGTAGAGAAAATGACTCATGAGAAACTTAACCAGGCTCCGTGCTGAGTGTGGGGCTCAATCTCATGACCGTGAGATCATGACCTCAGCCGAAATCAAGAGCTGGACGCTTAACCGACTGAGCCACCCAGGCACCCCTGTCATTTTAAATATTGAGTATTAATAAAGTGATAACCAATATCACTTTTGGCCAACGTGATATATCAAAGTCCAGATAGATAAACTAGCAGATGATGAAAAGAAAGCACATATTTTTTTTCTTTTTCTTAATGTTTATTCATTTTTGAGAGACAGAGCGTGAGCAGGGGAGGGGCAGAGAGAGAGGGAGACACAGAATCTAAAGCAGACTCCAGGCTCTGAGCTGTTAGCACAGAGCCTGATGCAGGACTCAAACGCGTGAAAGGCGAGATCGTGACCTGAGCCGAAGTCGGATGCTTAACCAACTGAGCCAGCCAGGCACCCCATGCACATCTTTATTTACTAATAGTAAAGTGATAAAACTCACCTATCCCAAAGACAGTACAGGTTAAAAATTCAGTAGGCACTTACCGGGTTCAATAAAGATGAGAAAAACACTTTGTGCTCAAGAAGTTTGTGATTTATTTGAGTTCGAAAAGGAGGTGGGGGAGGTGGAGGGAGCTGACACAGCACAGGAACGCTAATGAATGGAGCACAAGCTGTGTGTCTCCCAAGGGACAGAACAATGCCTTGTTCACAGCAGGTGACCATCTCTTAGATAAATAATTGATAGACTAAACAGACGTGTTAACAGGTCGGTCTGGAAAACTCAATGTTTGAAATGAATGCAGTAAAACAATGGACATTGTTTCAGTGAGCATCAGATTAGCGAAGAGAGAAGACACACTCTACTCTTTTTTTTATTGTTTTTGAAGAAAAGAGAGAGAGAGAGAGACAGAGTATAAGCAGGGGAGGGGCATAGAGAGAGGGAGACACAGAATCCAAAGCAGGTTCCAGGCTCTGAGCTGTCAGCACAGAGCCCAACACGGGGCTCGAACTCCTGGACCTTGAGATTATGATCTGAGCTGAAGTCAGATGCTTAACTGACTGAGCCACCCAGGTGCCCTAACACATTCCTACTCTGAAAGACTCCCATAAACTTTCCAGAGAGCATTCTGGCAAAATATCTTTAAAATACGCACAGTGGTTAATTTTCTTCCTGGGAATTATCCTAGGGAAATAATCGGATAGCAAACAAAAATGTGTCTATAAAGATGTTGATCTCAGGTTTATAGTAGTAGAAAACTAGAAGAAAATAAAAACTATATGCACTTCAAAAAGAAGACTGGTGGGACGCCTGGGTGTCTCAGTCAGTTAAGTGTCCAACTTTGGCTCAGGTCATGATCTCACGGTTTGTGAGTTCGAGTCCTGCATCAGGCTCTGTGGTGATAGCTCGGTGCCTGAAGCCTGCTTCAGATTCTGCGTCTCCCTCACTCTCTGCCTCTCCCCCACTCATGCTCTGTGTCTCAAAAAAAAAAAAAAATTAAGAAATTTTTTAAAAAAGAAGAGTGGTTAAGTCAGAAATGGTATATTTAAACATTGGGATATTTTACATAAAACTTCTGAATTTCTGACTCTTAAAACTTGGAGGATCTGGTGACTCTAAGCTCACATGGCTAAAGGGCAGCTATGGCTGGAATCGAGAGGTGACACTTGTATAGGGCACATCTCTAGCTTGACATAGTCCTCTCTGCTCTTATCATGCTACATCCCTTCTGCTTCTTTATGTTACTTGCCTGACTCTTGTCAGCATTTGAATTTGTGAGCTCTGATGTAAAAGAATCATGTCCCTGGAAAACGTTTAGAATGTGATGCTAAATGAGAAAAAGAAGTTACCATACTATGTGATTAGTATCATCCCAATTGTGGGTATGATGTGTGTGTGTGTGTGTGTGTGTGTGTGTGTGTGAGAGAGAGAGAGAGAGAGAGAGAGAGAAAAAGAAAGGGAGAGAGAATGAGAGAGAAAGGAGTGAGAAAGCATGTACCTAAACATTAAAAAGTTTTTTTTCTGGGTGCTAAGCTTATGAGTAATTTTTTTTCATGTTTTTCCCTAAATTTTGAACAATAACTTACATTACTTTGGTAATAAAAAGAAAAGGTACTTTTTTTTTAAAGTGCTTGCCGAGAAGGGTTAGTGAGCCCGCCCGTATCGCATTCTCGGTCCAGGGAGAACGCTGAAGCTACCCCACCTGACACGTGTCACTTTGTGTGCACTACTTCCTGTGTCATGTCTCTGTAATACAGCTTCTCGTTTGATTGCTTAAATATTTGATATGTTTCCACATCATCTGTGGAGAAAAAATCTCTGTGGCCAAGGACCCTTTCTGAGTCTGACACGCTGCTTTTCCTTTAGAACCTGGAGAGTCTGGTGGCTCAGAACACCACTGGCCCTGTCTTCTACCCAAGACTCTACCACCTGATGGCCTACGTCTTATACTCATGGGTGACGGGCAGAACTGTGACCTGTTCCTGAACACAGCCTTACAGCTCTCTGAAACACAGGGGAATGTGCTGGAGAAATGCTGGCTGAACATGAGCAAAGTAGGTACCATCAGCCAGCAGGCGGGGGTGGGGATGCCTACCTCCTAAGGAAGCCCCAGAACCCTACCACCGTGTTAGCATTCCCCAAGCATGGAAGGCCAGCACGGGCCTTTCTGGACTCTTCCTAAAAGGAGCGATGGATCCCTAGTTCAGGTGTGTGTGCCTCCTCTTCCCCTTGGAGTTCCCGTGGAACCTCCCTCGCATTCAAATCTGCTTTAGCAAGACCTCTGCCCCTTCTCTGCGGCCCTCACCACTTTCCACTTTGTGTTACGTTGCTCTGCGTGTCTTTCCTCCCCCTTGAGAATGTGAGCTCTTCCAAGGCACAAGTCACACATAGTGTCCAGCACAGCGCCTTGTACTCAGTATTTGTTGAATAAGCGGATGGACCTATACTTCCCCGTGTTTATTTAGAGGCTTGTGTCAGTATTCTAGTTTGGGAAGAATTCATCATTTGTCTGTGGGTTCACGTGGTTTAAAAGCACAAGGACTTGGGGCGCCTGGGTGGCTCAGTCGGTTAAAGCATCTGACTCTTGGTTTTGGCTCAAGTCATGATCTCACAGTTTGTGAGATCGACCCCCACATGGGAGCACAGAGCTGCTTGGGATTCTATCTCTGCCCCTCCCCCACATGTGCATGCATTTTCTCTCTCTCTCTCTCTCTCTCAAAATAAGTAAACAAACATTTAAAAAATAGTTCAAGGACCCTGGACCATTTCTCGTATCAGACCAGTCTTGGTCACAGAAGTCGAGGAGCATTGATTAGTTCTTCACCCTCTCTCTCCTCTCAGGAATGGTGGTACTCAAACTCCTAGTTAACAGAAGACCAATGGCTTCTAACAGTCTCGGATCTCCCATCGTGGGAAAAAATTGTATCAGGCTAGGTAAACATCCAGGATATTAAAAAAAACAAATTCCTGATGAGAGTTAACATCCTGGACAATCCTTTCTAACCTTTCATGAAAGAGAACAAAGATTTCAGTAAGACTCCTTCTCTTGTGATTATCCATGATTAACCTTTCTCTGGAACTAGCACCCTCCAGGTTCCTGCATATTCTCTTCCGTTCCAGACACAGAACCAGACACGCTGGTCTCTTCTTTCTCTTTCTGGAGGGTCAGAAAGGGTCAGCGGCCCGATACTTACTCTCTCCTTTGTTTGCCTTTCATTGTTCAACTCGACCTGTTCATTTCCACCCAGGCAAAATGTGTGTCCTGTGGGAAAATATGAATATCATCATGTTGTGACAGATACATTTCTAGTTAATCTATTAAACTGAAAATGTTTCTTTCTACATGTCCAGTTGTCCCATCTTTTGTATGCAGTACGGTGCTGCAAAGGGCAAATTCTTTCCATGGGCCGATATGAAAAGACACATTTTTGTAGCACCCGACGGCAACTTCGAAGCCCTTCTAACCACGTGCATCAAATATCTGTGGAGATAAAAATTTTTAAGTTGAAATAGTAGTCCTTTTGGTGTGGGTACACTTACATGCTTAGAGTTAGTTTGTTTGCTTTATTCCGGAGAGTGAGAGCATTCAACTTCATTTCCCAGATGTTGGAGAATGTGTCCCAGAGCCACCTGTAGTCACTCTCTATGGGCAGACAGAACCGTTCTTAGTGGCATTTTGTGCCTCTGAGGGGACAAGTCGGGTCCATGGAGACTCAGCCCGCCTCTGCCCTGCCATGGCTGCCTGGTACTGCCTCATTTCATGGGCCCAGGTGGTCATCTCAGGTAGGTGCACCCGGGTTTCCGTTTGTTGATTCCAGTTCTCTTCTGATCCCAGAAGGGGGTCCTTCTGATGGCATCGACGTGTCCTCCTTGAATGCACACCTCCATGTCTCATAGTGATTTCCATAGGCGGTGCCACCCTCACCGGCGTTTCTTTAATGAGCCAGTAGGTCACCGTCCTGCAGAAAAAGCAAAGCTGTGTATCTTTGGTCCTGGGAACACAACTGTGGTCCACAAAGGTGGCCCGGTGGCCTGGCGGGGTGGGAAGAACAGCAGCCCAGGAAATTAGAGCATTAAGTTCTAACACGAGCTCTGCCACACACATACTTTATTCCTGTGGCTCGTCCCCTAACCTCCCTCTTTCAGTGCATGGGCGGAGGATTGGATAAAATAGGAAGGTGAAAAGGTGTTGAAAATGACAATGTGCTATACAAGTAAAATTAGCAGTAGCTCTCTGAGTGTAAAAACAAACACTTCAGGCGAGCCTGGGTGCCTCCGTCAGTTAAGCATTCGACTTGATTTTGACTCGGGTCATGATCTCACAGATTCATGAGTTTGAACCCCACCGAGCCTGCTTGGGATTCTCTCTGCCCCTCCCCACTCGCATCTGCCCCTCCCCTGCTCGCATGCTCGGTCTCTCTCGACATAAATGAAAACAAAGGAAGAAAGAAACACGTCAAATAGTAAACTTCATGTAAGTATCATCCCCTTCAAAGCTGCTATTCTGCAAGCTGCATACTCATCTCATGGGGCCACATAAAAATTCCTTGCTTTCTAATTACCTTCATTATTTTGTATATCACTCATCTTATTCACGTATTTACCCCTCTGACCAACGTGTCTTGACTAATCACCACGTACCAGGCACTGATTCAGGGGTGGAGGTCGCCATACAGAGACATAAAAGACCAATGCCTGGGCCTCGGCAAGCTCACCAACCCTTCGGAGGAAGGCGCACCGGTAAAGCCCGCGTAGCTGCTGCGCTGGGATTGGAAGACAGCATATGCAAAAGCCAGACGGCTGCGAAGACTTAGCTGAGCTGCCTCAGAAAGGAAGTCATTTGGGTTACCTTGTCCCTTCCTGGAGTGGGTGGAGGGCAAGTGGGGGTCTAGGAGAGCCTGGGCAGCACACGAGGGCACAGGCGGGAGCCCGCCCTGGCCAACAGAAAAGAGGTGTGTGACCCGAGCTTACAGGAGATGCAGGCCAAGTGTCCGGGGCCCATTCCACGGAGGCTGTGCTGTCCTGGAAGGGAGTCTGTCCTCCTCCTTGCACCTCGTCCCCATCCCCTCGTTTATTATATTTTTTAAAGATATTTTTAATGTTTGCTTTTGAGAGAGACAGAGAGCGAGCAGGGGAGGGTCAGAGAGAGAGACACACACACACAGAATCCCAAGCAGGGTCCAGGCGCTGAGCTGTCAGCAGAGCCTAACGCGGGGCTTGAACTCCCAAATCACGAGATCATGACCTGAGCCAAAGCGGGACACTTAACCGACTGAGCCACTCAGGTGCCCCAGGGCCTGCCATTTAAATGACTAGAGCCCAGGAGCTGACCTCCGGGAAGAAGGGGGGGGGGCGGGAGCCCACCATCCTTCCTTTTCCCAAACTGCTCCCAAAAGCTTCTTTCACTCTGACTGGCTTCTGAGCAAGGCCGAGCAGACCGGACAAGGCTGGAGAAGGTGGACAGGGGAGGGCGGGTGGTTATGGAAGCGCAGCCTCGTTCTTCCCCAGGGGCGGCCAGAGGAGCAGAGGGAGGGCGGGAGAGGCTGGACTGCAACGTCCAGATCGGCCATTCCGCGTGCCTGCGTCCCGAGGAGAGCGCGCCAGGCTTTACAGGAAGCCTGCACTCGGTTTCCGGCCCCAAGCATGCCACACGCGTTATGTGACCTTCCTGTCAGTGTCCTCACGTCCAAAATAAACACGTTGTGACAGCGTCCCTGGCCCGCGCGTCTCCGGCTGCAACGCCGCCTTCCACCTACAGGCCGGGAGTGCGCGTCCCTGCTCCGGCCAGCAGGTGGCAGCACCGGCTCCCGGCTGAGGCCGCGGCCCGGGAACCGCTTCTGGTCAAGTTCCAGGCTGGCGTCTTCACGCCTTGGAACCGCTTCCGCTTCCGCTTTCGCGGCTGCGGTACTGGTGTCTTCCGGGAGCATCGCCGGAGAAAGTAGATTCGGCTCAGAATTCTTTTTAGGAGAAGATAGTAATCCGTGAAGGCTTCAGGACAGAGGAATGGGGAAGTGACGATCTATCGTGTTATTACTATTTTTAAACATGAGCCTTTGAAGCCTCCTCCACCTCAAATTGATGAGTGTTAACATTTTTTTTCTTTTTAATTTTTTTAATGTTTAAATTATTTTTAATGTTTATTTATTTTTTAGAGATAGAGAGTGAGCAGGGGAAGGGCAGAGAGAGAAGGAGACACAGAATCTGAAGCAGGCTCCAGGCTCTGAGCGGTCCGCACAGAGCCCGATGCGGGGCTCGAACTCACGAACCACGAGATCATGACCTGAGTTGAAGTCGGCCGCTTAACCGACTGAGCCACCCAGGCGCCCCAGTTCTGTGATTTTAAAGTGGGGATTTAACAGTATCCATCTTATAATAAGGTTGATAGGAGTTAATTCAGGTAAGGCGCTCAGAATTCCACGGAAGGAATAAGCAGGCAATTAAAATGCAGAGTTATGAAGCGGACCACATAGGGATTATGGGAGAACAAAATGGGGGGCACGCACCCTAACGTGGCTTTAGAAGCTTCTAGGAAGCTTCCTGGAAGAAGAAATGGGACTTTCCAGGATGGGACGTGGTACTCAGTGCTGGAGAGGTTTTGGAGGCCATGGTCCTCCCACTTGGTCTGAACGGAGCTGCGCTGAGCAGGGGCGGGGGGAGTGGGGATGTGGGAGGCCGGTGGGATCTGGGTCACTGCAGACCTCCTGGACCAGGCGGCCTGGGGGCTGGGACCTTATCCTGCCGGCGCTACAGCAGGCACTGACTGAGGAAGGCGTGGACCACGTTCTGTTTCAGAAAGACCACCCCTCTGTGGAGGATGGGTTGGAAGCTGGGCCCACATGCAGACTGGGAGGTGTTGGCTGTGGCGAGCGCGGCATTAGGATGGTCCGAAGGAGAGAAGGGGCAGTGGAGACAGAGATCTCTAAGTTGGGAGATATTAGAGGAGGCAGAACATACTGAGTTCAGAGACCGGCTTCTCAAGGAGGATGCTCAAAAGTAACAAATACGTAGGGATGGGGCGCCTGGGTGGCTCAGTCGGTTGGGCGACCGACCAGCTCAGGTCGCCATCTCACGGTGTGTGAGTTCGAGCCCCTTGTCGGGCTCTGTGCTGACAGCTCGGAGCCTGGAGCCTGCCTCGGATTCTGTGTCTCCCTCTCTCTGCCCCTCCCCCGCTCACACTCTGTCCATGTCTCTCTCTCTCTCTATCAAAACTTAAATAAACAGAAAAAAATGAACAGATACGTAGGGAGCGGCCCAGTAAACTGGGACCTGGGAAGTGCCAAGCACTCGCATCTTCGTAGTATTTCCTAAAGGGGCTCTTAAATCACCCCCTCTCGCTCTGCCCCAGCCCCCCCAGGATCACCTCCTCCTGACCCAGCTTCCCATCTGGTAGGGGCAC
>JAQQST010002227.1:0-10503 GCA_028646485.1 Cryptoprocta ferox
AGTTGCCACTAAAAGTTATTTAGTGCCTGTCACACATGGTTGAAGACATTCCATTATTGCACAGTTTTCTGAAGTTATAATTTATTTTACATGTTCAATGATTGTATAATCTAACTTTTCTTTTTCTCCTTAGTTCTAACTTTTTACATTATGTGCCATTGCCCCTAACACTAAAACAGTTCTGTGTTTCATATTTTCTAATAATGACTATTTTATTCCCTTCAGGACCATTTTTATGGCCTAGACTTACTCATTACTTCAGTCATCCCCTATATATATTAAAGCAGAAACATATTGAATAGTATGGAGAACACTAGAAAGGGTATGACTTGGTTTTCTTGAATTTCATGGTCAAGAATGTAATAGTATGTCTAAAATTTTGATAAAAATATTCCTATAAAAGCATTCTTGAACGATGTTAATTTTGTTATTAATACTTACTGTTTTGTAAAATTATTCTCTGTATGTATATAATCATGAACAGCTACATTTAAATCCCAATCCCGTGACTTATTAAGTATATGACCTTGGGTAATTGATTCAAGCTCTCCCTCCCTCTATGAAACGTGGGTGGTAATAAAAGAATCTAGCCTATGAGAGCATTTTGAAAAGTAAATGTCTCAATAAATATATAGTCCAGGGACCACAGTTATTGGTACTAATATAGTTACCATTGTAATAATTATGAAGCATGAATTAAAAAAAAAAAAAAAGACCACTGGGCTTTCTATTAAGAATAAAAAGGTAAAAATACATTAGTTCTAGAATTTGTACCTTATTCTCAAAATATACCAGATACCTAAGGAAATCAAGGCTTTTAGGTGTCTTATGGTAAGTAACACACATATGCTAACATATGCTTATGTTACACACTTATGCTAAGTTAGGACACATAAAAATTACCACTGGAATGTAATGCAAGTGTATATTTTAGTCATACTCGAGGAAAAAAACCCAAAACTCAATAGTCTTGTGTTAACATCCTGACTTTGCCAGTGATCAGATGGCAAAAATCTAACAAGATACATAAGGTACCCAAGATTTAGTTTTCTTATTGTAAGTAGGAAAAAGAGTAACTGTTTTTTATGGTTATTTTGAGATTTAGATATTTTCTATGTAAAGTACTGTGTGTTTCAAAGTACTGGGAACATTCTTGGTAGATAATTTTATTACTGAAAATCCTAATATCCAAAGAACACAAAATCAGGATTTATTTTGTAGAATAACAAATGCTGTTGCATTAATGATCCTGAGGCTTAGGGATTTGAAGAAATATATGCATAAATCAACTATTTCCAGATATATTTGAATCTGGATGTAATACCATGACTTGAACTGTCAAAGCAAAAAGCAAAACAAAATCATCACTGTTAGATACTCTCATAATAAATGCATTTGCTTAATAAAAACTGTCTTAAATTCAACATGTAATTTATTCCAATACTGTAATTAAAATATTGTTTTAAATTCTACAGTAATATTTATAGGTAACAAATATTATCTTCAAATACTGATGAAGATCTATTATGTTCTCAAATATAACTTATTAATAGTTAAGTATATATAGGAAAAACAATCAGTAAATTACTTGTTATAATAGCATGTTGATTTGTCGAACATATATGTGAACTACCATAAGCTAAAATATTTTTTCATTTATTACTTCTTTTTAATTTATCATAAAACACATTTAAAAACTCTAAGCAATTCCCCAAGATCAGTTATTTTAAATGATGAGATGCCCCCCTTGATATTTCAGCTTCTTTTTATAAGGAAGGAAGGAAGGAAGGAAGGAAGGAAGGAAGGAAGAAAAAGATGTGAACAGATAATGCTAAAGATTTTCTTCAAGTGCTTAAACAAGAACGGGATATATTTATAGGGAAGGGATCAGCTAATCTTTCTAGATAAAGGATTAAAATTCATTTTACCCTAATTTTTTCTGATTATTTACCTTATACATATTCATAGTCAATCGCTCTCTTAAATCAGTTTAATTATGTATTTCACATTCTTTCAGAATATTCCTGAATATCTAATACTACCTGTCAAATTATAGGTTTCCCTTCTTCCGTTATATTAAAGTATTTAAAACATTCAACCCAAATTGCTCAATAAATATTAATTTCCCATCCCACTAATGTTCCAATCCATTCTCTTTTAGGTTATCTCTGTCTCTTCCTGGTTTGCAATTACCATCCAAAATGGAAGTAATGGAATCTGAGATATCTAATAATGATAAAAGTGATTGATAACTGTGTAAGTGTAGAAAGATTTATCAGTCATTACTAAAATGCCATAGTTTTGGGGGGCAACTGGGTGGCTCAGACGGTTAAGTGTCCAACTTCAGCTCAGGTCATGATCTCACAGTTCATGAGTTTGAGCCCCGTGTTGGGCTCTGTGCTGACAGCTCAGAGCCTGGAGCCTGTCTTCAGATTCTGTGTCTCACTCTCTCTCTGTCCATCCCCTGCTCATGCTGTCTCTCTCTCTCTCTCTCTCTCAAAAACAAATAAAACATAAAAAAATTAAAAAACGCAATATTTTTTAAGTTTATTTTTATTTATTTTGAGAAAGATATAGAGAGAAATCAGGGGAGAAGCAGAGAGAGAGGAAGAGAGCATCCCAGGCAGGCTCCATGCTGTCGGCACAGAGCTGGACTCAGGGCTCAAACTCACAAACTGTGAGATCATTTCCTGAGCCAAAAATCAAGTCAGAGGCTTAACCAACTGAGCCACCCTGTTGCCCCTAAAATGCAATATTGTTTAATGTTCAAAAATAAGTTCAAAGATTTTAAAGAAACTGTTTTTGAAATGTCCTAGCTATAGTTGGTTTACAATATAGGTTTTTGAAAAATGCCTTTTCTGAATACATTCCCTTTAGTCAGATAAGTCAGAAAAAACCCCTTGGTCTGTCTGTACACAGCTCCAAGCTCATGAAAAGCTCCTGGTGAAAGGCAGTGGAACGATTTCCGTCTCACAGAATCCTTGAATGAGACGCTTCTGTGTAAAGCACAAGCAGCACAGTCATGGAGGCCTTGATCTCAGCCAAAGACAAACGCTTTGTGACCTTTTGACTTACTGGGGACTTACTAAGCAATGCAGGAGACCATTTTCTGAATGAATCTTAGGCAGAAACTGGGTGAATAGGACAGGAAACACTTTGTAGGGAGAGACTTCCCATGTTCTAAGAAGTATAACACATTCTTCATGTAGAATTTTAAATAATGAAGAGTTTTAATTTTTAAAATTGTAGTTGTAGTTTGACATAAAGGAAGCCAGAGGTGCCTGGGTAGCTCAGTCAGTTGAGTGTCCGACTTCGGCTCAGGTCATGATCTCACAGTTCGTGAGTTCGAGCCCTGTGTCAGGCTCTGTGCTAACAGCTCAGAGCCTGGAGCCTGCTTCCAATTCTGTGTCTCCCTCTCTCTCTGCCCCTCCTCCGCTTTATGCTCTGTCTCTCTCTGTCTCAAAAATAAAATTAAAATTAAAAAAAAATTTAAGAAATAAATGAAGCCACTAGTAAAATTAATAAAATGGGGAGGCAGGTGAATGAGAAAAACCCTAAAACAAAAGTATTTGAGAAATTTTTTACCTGTCATGTTTAAATATTAAAATGTTTAAAATCATTACATGTTTAATTATAATACAATTTATATGTACATGCTTAATCTTTCCAGTCTGTGTGTGTGTGTTTTGTTTTGTTTTGTTTTGTTTTGTTTTTGCGAGAAGGGTGAGGGGAATGCAGGGTTTGTTATTGTGTTGCTGTTGTTTTTAAACTGCAAACCTAACCTTTTATTTTGTAGCAAAAAGTAAAATTTTATTTTCAAAAGACTTATGATCCTTTAAATAATTAAAAAGTCATTCATAGTGCCAGAAACTGACTAGAACATCTGGGGGCAGAATGTAAATATTTTTTCCATAGATAGTTTGACTTGTACCCCATTAAATCATTTGGATGCCTTACTGAGAGGTTCTGATACTTTAATCCCTACGCTGTATCCTCATGTTGATAAATGAAAACACCACCAGTTATATGTACTTTTTATTTTAATGGACCTTCTGGAATCATACCTATTCTTCTCTTGTCTTCTTTCCCCTTCTCATCTCTCATTCCCTTGCTTCCTCTTTCTTCTCCTTCACCTATCTTCTTCCTCACACACTCACTCTCTTTCTCTTTCCCATATTCTTAATTATTCTAATTTCTGGAACATTCTATTAAAATTTGTTTTTAATTTCTTTAATTTACAACAGCTATTTCTTGCAAACAGCATGTAAATAGTGTAACTTGTTTTAAGCTTCTTGCTATTAGTCAATGGACTGAATATCTTATTTCAACTCTGAGTACATTCATTATTTTGTGCTTTTTCCTCTTTGTTTTCAGAGACATCTTCTCATCCTGCCTTTGATTCACTTTCCTCTGGGT
The DNA here is from genome assembly GCA_028646485.1 of Cryptoprocta ferox. Lineage (NCBI taxonomy): Eukaryota > Metazoa > Chordata > Mammalia > Carnivora > Eupleridae > Cryptoprocta > Cryptoprocta ferox. The sequence continues at coordinate 4,417 of JAQQST010002227.1, forward strand.
TATTTTGTTTGTTTGATCTCTGCCTTTTATTATGGAGACTGTCTTCAAGTGTCAGATAATTTTGACATTCTTATATATGAGTTGTGTACATAAAACTTATTGAGGACTCTTGGTAATTAGTGGTGATAAACCACCAGTGAACTTCATTCACTATGACCTGAGTTAATTAAATCCCCTCCTTGGTAGACTATTCAGTGAGAATAATTGTAGTCCTTTTCCCTTGAGCTGGTCAGTTTTATTTGTTTGATTTCTTTAAAGTAGACTTTGTTTTTTTTTTTTTTAGAGTTTTAGGTTGACAGCAAAATTGAGCACAAAATATACAGATTTCCCATTATACCTTCTCCAACACATTCATAGCCTGCCCCATTATCAATATCTCCTACAGGGTTACCTTAGGATTCGTTCTTGCTTTTGTACATTCTATGGGTTTGGACAAGTGTATAATGACCTGTATCTACATAAAGCATCGTGCAGAGTAGTTTCACTGCCCTAAAAATCTTTTGTGCTCCATCTATTCATCCCTTCCTCCTCCAAACCCCTGAAAAGACTGATTTCATTTTTTATTGAACTATGATTGGCATGCAATATTCTATTAGTCACAGGTGACTCCATATTTTTATACAGTATGAAATGATCCCCACAGTAAGTCTAATTACCATCTGTCACCATAAAAGTTATTACAACATTATTGATTATATTTTCTATGCTGTACATTACATCACCAGGACTTACTTATTTCATAACTGGAAATATGTGCCTTTTAATCTCCTTCACCTATTTCACCTGCCTTCATCCTTCCCCCCTCTAATAATTAAGTTTGTTCCTGTATCTACGTTTCTGTTTTGTTTGTTTACTTGTTTTGTTTCTTAGATTCTACATGTAAGTGAAATCATATTATATGTATTTATCTTTCTCTGTCTTATTTCACTTAGCATAATACCCTCTAGGTCTGTTCGTGTTGTCACAAATAGTGACACATCTTTTTCAATCTTTCATCTATTGATGGGCCTTTAGGTTGCTTCCCTATCTGGGCTATTGGAAATAATGTCGCAATGAACGCAGGGATGCATACATCTTCAAATTGATGTTTCTGTTTTCTATGGATAAATACCCAGAAGTAGAATTGCTTATTTTTTATTTTTTTAGGATTCTCCAGGATTTACCATAGTGGCTATACCAATTAATATTCCCACCAACAGTATACAATGATTTTCTTTTTTCCACATCCTTACTAATACTTGTTATTTCTTGTCTTTTTTGATACTAGCCATTCTGACAGGTGTGAGGTGATATTTCCTGGTTTTGATTTTTATTTCCCTCATGGTTAGTGATGCTGAGCATCTTTTCATGTGCCTTTTGCACATCAGTATGTCTTTGGGAAAAAATGTTTATTCAAGTCCTCTGTATAATTACATTAAATAGGTTGCTTCTCATTTTGTTGATGATTTCCTTCACTGTCAGAAGCTTTTTAGTTTGATGTAATCCCATTTATTTATTTAAGCTTTTGTTACCCTTGCCTGAGGAAACTGATCCAAAAAAATATTTCTAAGACTGATGTCAAATTGCTTACTGCCTATGTTTTCTTCTGGAAGTTTTAAGGTTTCAGGTCTTATGTTGAAGTCTTTAATCCATTTTGAATTTATTTTTGTCTAAAGTATAAGATGTTGATCCGGTTTCCTGCTTTTGTATGTAGCTCTCCCATTTTCCCAGCGCCACTTATAGAAGAGACTATATTTCCCGCATAGTAAAGTCTTGCCTTCTTTATCATAGATTAATTGAATTTATATGTTTCGACTGATTTATGGTTTCTCTATTCTATTGATCTATGTGTCTTTTTTTGTGCCTGTACCATACTGTTTTGATTACTATGATTTTGCAGTATAGTTTGAAACAGGAAGCACAATGCCTCTAGCTTTGTTCTTCTTTCTCAAGATGGCTTTGAATATTCAGTGTCTCTTGTGGTTCCATACAAATTTCAGGATTCTTTTTTTTTCTAGTTTTAAGAAAAATGCCATTGGTATTTTGATAGGGATTGCACTGACTCTGTAAACTGCTTTGGGTAGTATGGACATTTTAAGAATATTCATTCTTCCAATTGATAAGCATAGTATATCTTTCCATTTCTTTGTGTCATCTTCAGTTTCTTTCATCAATGTTGTATAGTTTTCAGAGTATAGGTCTTTCACCTCCTTGGTTAAATTTATTCCTATATATTTTATTCTTTCTGATGTAATCATAAATGGGATTGTTTTCTTAATTTCTGTTTCTGGTAGCTTATTATTAGTGTATAGAAACACAACTGATTTCTGTATGTTAAATATGTATCTCCCTAAGAGGAAGATTTAATGTATTCTACCAGTAGATGAATAAGCCTGATGAGACCATTCATACATTTGAGTTATGATATAGAACTGTTATGATATTTCACTGTCTGTAGTATAGAATTTCATATAATTTTTCTACTTTATTTTTTAAGTTTTTATTTTAATTATTTAGAGAGAGAGAGAGAGAGAGAGAGAGAGAGAGCAATAACGAGTGGAGGAGTTCAGAAAGAGGGAAAGAGAGAACCCCAAGAAGGCTCCACTCAGCATGGAGCCTGACAGCGTGGCTCAGTCTCACAATCCCGAGGTCACAAGAGTGGGACCATATCAAGTGTAGGACCAACCAGCTGAGCCACCAGGTGCCCCTGGTTCTGATTCTTTTATTTTAATTCAGTACATTAACTAACAAATATGCCTGATGTCCTCAGTTTTAATTAACTAGCTCAATATTTTCAAAGAGGAGTTGTCATTTTGCTTTGAATTTCAGTTCTGCACATACCAGTTTATGATAATTGCATACCTTTCCCACCCAATTATTACCTTCCTGCTTTTACCATTTTTGTTGACAGTTATTGCTTATTTATTGATTTTCTTTTCCCTTTTTTCTGATCTTTTCCTCCTCATTCGTTTTATTATTGTGGATTTATGACTTTGTCTTCTTTATAATAGAGTTTATTGATGGAACACAGATACTTACTTGTATTTGAGCCACCTTGTCTCATTGGAAGTGCTAAAATATTTAAGGTACTTTTAAAATTGTTTTCTTATAAACTCTTTACCCTTGGGATAAAATACAAGGTCTTCTCTGAATGCAAAAACTCTATCCTGAATAATCTAACATTTATGAATATCTAGAAATTATATAAGAACTGTATCTTTAGATTACGTTTGGCTAATGCATTGTCTGCTAACTTGGCATTTGTTTCATGACACATTGCAACAGACATTTCTTTAAGAATTAAGTTATTGAGTGAATTATAGTTTTTTCTATAAGTACATTTTGCTCATTGGCTCATTTATTAGAATTATCAAATTGGGGAAGAGTAATGGAAGAGAAAGTATTGTCTTAAAGTTGATTGTCATTTTGTTGACTATGTGAACTGTGTTCCATTCATCTTTGTACCTTCAAATAAGAATATTAGAAGAATATTTGAGATCATGAGATCATGTTATAGGCAAGACACTGTCAGTGACAAAATTATGGTCCACTGAAACTTACGTTGTAGGTTAGAGGAGACAAATAATAGGCAAATTTATATACATGTTACATTAATGTTTAGTCCTTTTAAAATTAGACAAGGATAATGAAAATATTAGTATAGATATTGTTCTTTTATATAGGGTATTCAGTGCAAACTTTGGCAATGATGTGACATATGAATAGATTCTGAAGGAAATGTGGGATTGAGCCATGTTAATATCTAGATATAGTACATTCTAATTGAGGGAAGAACAACTAAAAATGCCTTGATATGAAACATGCTTGTTGAATGTGGGTTTACAAAGAGGTTAGAGTGTCTGAAATGCAGTGAACAAGGGAGGCTAAACAGATAGCAGGTTCTAGCTCATGAATTTTCTAAAAGCCTTGACGGGCTTGAGAATAAACCTTGAATGAGACTCAAAATTATTAGAAGTTTTGAGAAGAGCAGTGACATGATCTGGCATGTATATTTAGTAGATTTTAGTATTAGGTAGACAGCAGATTTCAGGGCAAACCAAAAGCAGATATACCATTTATGAAAACTAATCCCAGAATCAGATAAAAGATGAGCATTGGAGGGCCTGGTGGAAGTGATGTAAGTTATCAGTGGAGACTGGTCTTGGAATAAATTAAAAAGAAAAGAAGGTTATTTTGTGGAATGGATGTACAGTTAAAAGGTTCAATATCAACTACAAGTGGTCGGCCCAAGTACAGAAAGATGGACTTGCCATTAATAGAGAAGAGTGGATGGTCATAACTTTTGAACAAAATGTGAAGGATTGGGCAAAAAGTAATGGGTTAAGGTTTTTACATATTCTGTCAGAAATTAGTTTACATCTAAATGTTGAATTTTCATTTGGTTATGTAAATCTGGAGTTGTGAAGTAGAAACAGTTTCTTAGGCTATATTATTATATACTATAGTTAAACATAATTGTTATTCCTCTGTTATTTAATGGGGTTACCAGTTTAAAATATATATTTTGAGAGCTGAGGATTTCTTCAATTTAAACATGAAAATTCTTTTGCATGTTAAGACATCTCAGGCGTTCTTTGACAAATGACAAATGAATTTTATAGGAATTAGATTATTCCCTGAATGTTAGAAACAGACAAAAATAGGTCCTTCCTAAAGTAGCTGATAGGCTTTTTAAAAATAATAAAACCCATCATACCAAAAGATTTGGGCTTTTGTTTTTCCATTTCTGTATGAACTCTGAAGGTACACAAAATGTGTACTAATGAGTTAGAAATAAGTTAACAGGGAAAATTCTGTTTATTCTATACCTGTATCTGCTAGTAGGAATAAAACATGGTAATTTATATACTTAGCAGAATGATTACTTGTGTCCTGAAGCTAATACATTGTAGTATTGTTAATAATAACACATGGAGAAGAGTCACAGCTCCATTTCTCTCTCAAATGCTCCTTTCTGGTGTCAGGATAATTAAATTTCTTATGCAAATATATTTATATGTTTCCCTTTTAGAACCACTTTGGTGTTTGAATGTCAATTTTATAGTAGGTGTGTATAAGCCACTTCCTCAATAGACCTATAAATTCTAAGTGGGTAAGTGTGATTTTCTAAAATAAATTTTCAGTATTTGACTTGTGACCATTGTATCCAATGAATCTGAAATACAATGTGAAGCTATCTAATACTAAAATTTCCTTTGTTACTTTATTAATATCTGCAAACTCACTAAAGCCTATAATTCTCTAATTATTACAACTAATGCTACTTCTGTAATCAGATAAATGTAACCAAGCCTCTCCTTCCTCATTTTATGAAGTATAATGGCAACCTCTAGGTGGTACTCATTAAATTTTCCAGTCACAAACACACACACGCACACACAAATGTTTAATTACATTGAATGAGTATTCTGCTTAGCTCCTTAAAAAAGTGGCACCACATTTTTATTGTTTATGTTATGAGCAGCTTTTAAAAGGTGATTTGGGGGTGCCTGGGTGGTTCAGTTGGTTAAGTGGCTGACTTTGGCTCAGGTCACGATCTCACACTTTGTGGTTCGAGCCCTGCATCGGGCTCTGTGCTGACAGCTCGGAACCTGGAGCCTGTTTTGGATTCTGTGTCTCCTTCTCTCCCTGCCCTTTCCCTGCTCACGCTCTGTCTCTCTGTCTCTCAAAAATAAATAAACATTAAAAATTTTTTTTAAAAAGTTAGGTAATTTTGTTCTAGTTACTTTGGACATTTCTACCTATATATAAAACATATCTAGATAAGAATATATATTTATATATATATAATCAATATTTTAATGCTAATATAACTTTATCATTTATAGCTTATACTCATAAGTAGTGTACCTTTGAGTAAATTTCTCTCTTCAAGTTTTTATTTAAATTCCAGTTAGTTAATTAACATATACCTTTGAAAAAATTCTTTTTTTTTTTAAATTTTTTATTTATTTTTATTTTTTTTTAAACTTTATAGTTTATTGTCAGGTTGGTTTCCATATAACACCCAGTGCTCTTCCCCACAAGGGACCTCCACCAAGACCATCACGCCCCTTTACCTTTCCCCCTTCCCCTTCCCCCCTCAGT
>JAQQST010002228.1:0-10501 GCA_028646485.1 Cryptoprocta ferox
TATCTCTCCTTCTATTTTGAATGACAGGCTCGCTGGATAAAGGATTCTTGGCTGCATATTTTTTCTGTTCATCACATTGAAGATTTCCTGCCATTCCTTTCTGGCCTGCCAAGTTTCAGTAGATAGGTCTGTAACTACTCTGATAGGTTTCCCTTTGTATGTTAGGGCCTTTTTTATCCCAAGCTGCTTTCAGAATTCTCTCTTTATCCTTATATTTTGCCAGTTTCACTATGATATGTCGTGCAGAAGGTCAATTCAAGTTACATCTGAGGGGAGTTCTCTGTGCCTCTTGGATTTCAATGACTGTTTCCTTCCCCAGATTGGGGAAGTTCTCAGCTATAATTTGTTCAAGTACCCCTTCAGCCCCTTTCTCTCTCTCTTCTTCTTCTTCTTCTTGAATTCCTATGATAAGGATATTGTTCCATTTGATTGCATCACTCAGTTCTCGAATTCTGTGCTTCTGGATCAATTTATCTCTCTTTTTCTCAGCTTCCTCTATTCTATAATTGTGTCTTCTAATTCACCTCTTCTCCTCTCTGCCTCTTCAATCAGTGTAGTGGCTGCCTCCATTTTATTATGCACTTCATTTATAACATTTTTTAACTTGTCACAGCTATTTTTAAGGTCCCTAGTCTTTGTATCAATAGCTTCTCTGATGTCTTCCATGCCTTTTTCAAGCCCAGCGACTAATTTTATGACAATTGTTCTACATTCTTGCTCAGTTCTGTTGCTTATATCTGTTTTGAGCAATTCTTTAGCTGTGATTCTTCCTGGATTTTTTTTAGAGGAGAATTTTTCCATTTTGTCATTTTGGCTAGCTTTCTGTCTCTTGTCAGTTTTAAAAGCTTGTTATGCACTCTGCACTTGTGAGCATCGTTATATTAAAGGAGGCCCATTGACTGTCCAGGGCCTGTCCATTCAGGAGGTGTTCTTTTAATTGTGTCTCTTGGTCTCTATTGTTGTGCCTTTGGCTATTTTATTTCCCTACTTGTATTGAAATTTGGGACTCTCCACCATGTGTACTTTGGCTTGTTTCTTGAGGTAGCCCTGAAAAGGAAAACAGACAGACAGACAAACAGGGAACAAAAGCACACAAATGCACAGACAAGTCAAACAAACAAGCAAACCAGAAGGGGGGAAAAGGGAACAAAAACAACAAAAGACAAAGGACAGTCTTAAAGCATAAAACCAGAAATCGCAGCTACAAATAAAGAGCAGGTTGGAGGCAGTGCTGATGGTAGAGCATATACAAAGAGAGACGTGACAGGGGTGGGGAGGAAGCGAAATTGAACATTGACCAGGCAGAGTGACTAAAAGACTTAATTCAGAGAGAGAAAGAGGAGGATATGGTAGGAGGTGAGGAGAAAAAAAAATGAAGATAATGTTACCCAAAGAAACTATATAGTCTGATTATTCCAGAGAGAGAGAAAAAGGAAGGTAGCTACAGAGGTGTAGAATATGCATCAAGGAAATGGAGAAAACCAATGACCAGAGTGCCCAGTCCAGCCGGAGGGGAGAGATAAGAATGAGATAAGGAAAAATATATATGAATAGCAAGAATTGATGTAGAGTTAATCACGGCAATGCATCAATGTTGGTCTTGCCCGGGCTCCCGGAAAAAAAAAAAAAAAAAAGGCAGTTCTCCAGCGCAGATGGGTGTGGTTTGGTGTATGCATGTCTTGCCTCCCCTGCCGGTCCCCTGGGCCACTCCCTGAGGGCCCCCCTTGGTGGTTGTGGGGAGAAAAATGGCGGGCGCCCCAGTCCCTTCTTGAACCAAGCGTTGCAACTCACTCTTTTGGGTCCTATCTCCCTGTGCCGCGGGCGTAGCCAAGGTGGGCCGAGTTGTATTTCCCAAGCTCCACCTTGTTTCTAGATCTTAGTCTGTGCCCTTTACTGATTCCGCCCAAAAGGTACTCCCACAGGCCAGGCGGCTTCCTAGCGGGGGATCAAGTTGGGGGAGTAGGGGAGCAGTTTCTCCTGGTGCCGCCTGGGATCGGGGTGCCCAGCCCAAGGGAAGTGTCACAGCTAGAGAAAAAAATCTCTCTCCGAACACACTGCAGTCACACATGGGATGATAGGATCCCTCTCCATCCCGGGCCAAGGTTTTTCTCTTCTCCAGAGACAGTTAATAGCAGTTTCAGCTGCTCTTTCTCTTCTGTCTCTTCGTGGCTCCCCGTGGAGGGGGGCTCCCTCCCCTCTGCGCCTCTGGGTTCCGGCCCATTTTTATCATCCCCAGTTTGCAATCACGCACCTATGAGGTTGTTTTCTTAGTGGACTTTGTCTCTTTTCCTCCCAGACTCTTGCAGTTCAGTGTCTTATGGCTTCAGTCCTTCCTGGTTTTAGAGACGTGGTCTGGCGAAAAAGTACGGAACTCCCTACTTCTCCCCCATCTTTGCTGCGAGCTTTTCTCTCCTCATAGCCACCCATGTCCCTCACGTGGACCTGCAGTTTCCAACAGGAAGAAAGTCTGATCCTGCCCTATTTCTCCTTTTACATGGTCAGGCAGGCCCTAAATGGTGCACTCCCATGAGATGCAGCTGAGGCCCTGTTCTGCTTGGGACAAGTCACTTAAAATCTCTGTGCCTCAGTTTCTCCATTTGGAAAAAAGGAGAGAGGAAGAGACGATGTGTTTCCTTTCTAGTTCTCAGAGCAGATAAGGATAAATGGAATTGCAGAGCTGGAAGAGTGGGAAAGGCTCTGTAAAAGTGGAGGAGGCTGGAGGCATTGGTTTCGGGTTATTGTTTGAATTCAGTGTTTAGCGAATGCCTAGGCCAGGATTTGTCTGACCCAGCCAAATTTTTTCAGGCTTCACTACTCCCTGGGATTTCAGACAAGAACCCTGAACATGGAAGGTCTGTGGTTATCTTAGGCTGTGCCTCAATGAACTGCTTAGCTCCTGGTTCAGCCCCAGGACCAGGTTACCAGAAGGTCAGAGGGGCAGACTTCCTGGGTCCACTATTTCCGGGATATCCCTACAGGAATAACTGCAATGACATGACATTTAGGGTACTTGAGGGCCAAAATCCCGGAACCAGTGCTCACATGCAGGATCGTCCAGTTGTGAATGTGTTCTGTGTATTACTGAAGTCAAACCATGATGAATGAGTTCTCTGCAGCCTATCCAGCAGTTTCAGGCCCAGTGTCTGCTCCAAGGCATTCCTGCTTCTCCTGAACTTGGCTTTAACTGGAGTCAGCTGGTACTTATCTTTTGGCTTAGTTTCCCAAGCATGAGAGCTAATTTCCCCAGCTCCAGATGATCTCCTGATGACTGTCCCCAAGGAGAAAACTGTCTGCTCCCAGGCTTTGGAAGGGGCAGTGCTGACCAGGGCAGAAGAGGGCAGGACAGTACAAGGGTATTCCTTTAGCAACAATGGAATCAGAAATAGGTGAGTCTTACATGCACTCTGTGTCATGAACTGAGGGGTGGGGATGTACCAGCCTTGCCAGGGGCAGGACAGAAGTTTAGCTAAGGCTTAGGTCAAGAAGTGTGGTCACAGCACAAGCTTCTAAGGCCATGGCTCAAAGTAGAAATAGCTATGGTCATCTTCTTGGTCTGTGCTAAACCAAACTTCTCCAGGAGGCTCTGGGGACTTTACAGCCCACAGCACAAAGTTTTGCCAGAGAAATCTTCCAGTGAATGTCAGGCCTGGAACTACTCCATCACCTTCCCTTCCGGCCCCACATACTGTACACAAGAGTGCATGATGTACATGAGCCACCTTGTCTTCTCTCTCAGGTTCTTCTTGGATGTGGGAGAGAGAGCAGGGGGAGATGAGCTATTTCTCCAGCAGCCCAAGGGCAGGCAGGTCCCAGTGAAACATTAGAAGGAAGAATACAAAGGCAAAGCAGGCTTTGCCCTCAGGATACCCAACCCCAGCACTCCAGCTCAAGCTTCCTGGCTCTCTGGCATGGGTGGCTTCAAGAGGCAGCAGCATTCTGCCTCAGCCCCTGAGCACAGTGGCCCACACTCTACTCATTGGCTGGGATACAAGGGCTGCGTGTTCCCAAGATTTCCTGGCCTTGCTGTATATTTCTGCTGGGATAGCTGTCACCTCCTCCCTCACCCCAGTTGCCTGAACAATAGATCCAGGAGCCATAGGCCCTGGCTGTCATTTCCACAACATAGCCACCAACAGTCCCAAGATTCAAAGCAGGCAGCCTGCAGCAATGGAGATGAGAAGGTGGTCCCTGGCTGAGACTATTGTCACCATACCATGACCCTGCAAGACTTGATGGTGGCTCAGTGTGGATTTGTTTACCTTTCCAGCATGAAGCCATGTTTGTTTCCCTTGCGTGGGAAAGCACAGGAGTTGCATTTCTCTGTGGGTTAGTGGGCCAGGGGACACTGGAAGAACATACGGCAGAGCTTCCAGACACAGCTGCCATGACCCCCACATCAATTCATTCCCAGGTGGGCACAATAGCCTCCTCACTGAGCTGACTCAGTCTAAACATCATAGAATAATCCATATACAGACTTCATAGCTCAGTATTCATGTGTTTTCTATGGCACCAAAAATTTATAAATGTTCCTGTTCCTGAATGCCTTTGATGAAGAAAGCAGACCATTTACATAGACAGGACAGCATTGGCTAATGCCCTCTGCAGCATCTCCAGTGTTCCAAGTATTCTGATGACAATGATGGTGAAGGTAGTGAATGAGAGTGAAGGAACATTCTGGGGTGCAAATGTTGTACATCTTTGCCAAAATCAATGAAAAGGAAAGGGTGAGGAAGAAATATTTTGCAGAGTGGAAAACAGTAAGGTGGGCCTGGGACCTCAGAACTGCACCAGAGACCAGAACTTGTCTCCAGTCTTAGGAGACAGCACACCAAATGCCATTCTCAGCTCTCAAAAATGGGCTACCACAACTATAATGAAAGCCCTCTATGTTACAGCTAGGACCTAATTACATGTTTCATAGGGGATATATTAAATAACTGAGGTGTGTTATTTTCATTGATAAGCAAAACAATGTTGAATAGTTTCCCATTGATTATGAAATGAAATCCAAGTTTTCAGCCTGGCATGGTCTGGCCTCACTCTTTTTCCACAGCTTCATGTCCTTTCTCCCTTCATATACTCTGCCCCCAACCTCACTGAACCATTGGGTTTTGACACAAGCCCTGGTCTTTCTACACTCGTGGATTTGTCAGTATTCCATACACCTGACGTGTCCTTCCCTCCCATCTCTGCATTTCCAACCCTTGTCAATGATACAGGGCTTAGCCAGGAAGCCCTTGTCTGTTCAATGTCCCCTTTGGCCCCTGCCTGTGCCTTACTTGGAGCATTTGTGACCCTGTTCAAGTCCCGCTGCATCTGTGATATTGCCCCTTCTACACTGAGTTACAGCAGGCAGAGATCAGAGCAGGTCTTGTAGGCCCCTAGAATATCATGCCTTACAGACTGAACCTTCCCTCTGCAAATGTTCCAATGAACATCTTTGTAAATGAAGTCCCTGGCCATTACCTGGAAAATGTTTCCTAAAAAACCCAGCTACTTGAGGCAGGAACATCAAGTAGGAAGTCAAGCTAGTGAGACCCTCAGGCCTAGTTGGGAAACTTCCCAGCAGCCAAAAGGTAGCCCATTCCCCCAGCCATAGGCCCCAAAAGAGCCTTCCTCCTCCATTCTATTTAGTGCAGGTATATATGCTCATAAGCTTCTCAGTGTTAGCCAGTAAACTTGTAGCCTTTCCTCAGGCTTCTTCCTCAGGGAGAGATTTGGAGATGAGGGTGTGCAGAACCTGCTGGAATGCCCTGCAGAGGAGGTAGAGTCCTGACCCCTGAATTGTCACTTTCCTATTGGCCTGGAGGGAGGACGGTGCTTAGTAGATGAGAAAGCTGGATAGAAGTTGAAGTGGCAAGTGTCCCTGGTAGTAGCTCCAATGAACCCCTGCAAATGACTCTGTTGCACACAAAACGGAGAAAACCTGGAGGGATATGGGGGTGGGCGGGTGGAGAGCAGGGGGAATTGGCAGTGACAACTGAATGCCAAGAGTCCCAAAACTTCCAGACCCATGGATGTTTCCTGCCTAGATGGAGGCCTTGACCCTGAAGGTCAAAGGGTAATTAACCACATGGTCACCTTGTAATGAAACAAAACCCACAACCCTGCAGAATCAAAACATGTCAAAGCCATGGAGGCAGAGGTCAACAGACAGGACAAATTGCAGTATTTAAAATCATGTGTTCAAGTGTTTGTGTAATCTATTTAGAGCTCTAGCCCACCAGCTTGCAGGGAAGGTAGGCGGGAGAGGGGCTAGAAGTTCTGCTGAAGTGGGGTGTGACTTCAGCTGAGAACCAGGCTAAGGGGGGATTTACACCCAGAACCTTGAAGCAAGTGATCTGCTAGGAAGGGCGGACTGCACGCATAGAAGGGTGTTGTGGACAGCAAGTGACCTGGGAAGGAGGTGGGGCCACCTAGTTTAGTGCTTTTCCTGTATTCTCTTCTCCTCAGCTGCCTGCGGACAATGCCCACCAGTTTCCATCTAGTATGTGGTGCTGAAGAAAGCAAGACATTGAACTTTTATTTTAGATTTCTACCTGCTATCTACCCACGTGCTCTGAAATTTTGGGCAGATCACTTGACCTCCCTGTGCCTGTGCTGACTCTCTGGAACATTAGGACAAAGATAAGAGACCTATTCCAGAGTGGGGGCTTGATGTAAAAGCCCTCATGGATGAAGGAACCAATGAATGAATGAGCAAACAAATGTCAGTCTGCCCCCTGCCAGTCTGGCTCCCATTCTGGTCCTCAGTTTTAATGAAGACACAGAGGGGTGCCTGGTCCCTGAGAGGATCAATATATTGCAGATACTTGCTGCATTCACACCCCCTCTCCTCTTGGTCCATCTGGGTCCTCTTTCCTCGTCCTTTTTGCTCAACTTACAAGCATACCTAGGACAGTGTCCCCTCCAAGCCACCCTTCAACCCTTCAGACTTACTTCCTCCTTTGATGACTGCACTTTCAAACCCTTCAGACCCCTGGCCCCCACCTGGGAAATGATCCATGACTCCCAAACCTCAGTAGCCTATCCCTGATCTTCCTGCTGGCCTCTAGTCCTGTAAATCCCACTGCACACTGGACATCTCCGCATGAGTGTCCCCTAGGCACCTCAAGTCAACACAACCAAAAACAATCTCTCAGGGAACTTACACCTTCATTTTCTCAGTCACCCAAGTTACTAGTCAGACATTGGCCTTGACTCCTCTCTTTCCCCAGTTATCCTCTTGGGCATAATTGTCTATTTCTTCCACTGACACATATTAGGGGCAGGGAAAGTGTGAATGAATGAGGGAGTGAATGAATAAACAGATGGCTAGTTGGTCTACATGGTCTCTTGTCATATAGATATCAGGGAAGATCTGTTGAGCAACGGGCTGTCTCCTCTCCACCAGAGCTTTTCCAGGCCCCTGCTTGGTCACAAACACATTTCCAGGTTCTAGAAACTTAGCTCTAGGGATCCTCTAGGTTGGGACCAATCTATGAGGCTACATACAATGGTACCAGCATCAAGAAGAAGATTTGATGGCTCTTCAGGGTTAGCACATAGACTGAGCTACTTGGAGTCAGCTTCCCATACCTTAGGGTGCCCAAGAACACTCAGAGTCTGTTCCTGTGGTTTCTCAAGCCTGAGGCATTGAACAAAGCCCAGACATGGGCCAGGAGTACAGGACTCATATGAATGAAGGATTTTTCCCTTATCTGTGTCTTGTAGCTCTTGGTTTCTTCTGTTCCTGCCCTACACACCTCATCTCCAGCCATCTGGTGGTACCAACAGTAGGCTCCAGCTTGGTAGACAGCATCATTCATGCCCATGCATGTGGGAAGCTTAGAGCAGGCAGAAGGGTCACTGGAGTTCTGGCCACAGGCCCCCAAACTTTAGGTGGGCCTTGGTTGGACTCATCTCTTGTTGTCTCTTGCCCCCTGGTGTATAGTTTCAGTATTGCACCTCTCCAGTGGCCTCCCTTGTGACCAAATCCACTAAACATTTCCTGAACACCTACTTCAGGGCCAGACCCTATGCTCAGCAAAATGCTATTCTGAAGACTTCTGTCCAGCCCTTAGCAACCTGGTATCTCACTTCTCTACTCTCCAGTGCCTTCAGACTCACGGTCCATCATGTGGTCATTCCTATCCCTTCATTCCTTTGTCACAATCTCTGACAAATCCACAACTTTGGATGAACCCTACTGTTTGTCCTCTGTGTGCCTGCACTTAAGTGTCTCTGTGTCTCTAGAGAGAATTACACAAGCTGGAAGATTGTGCACTACTATAGATTTGCGATCTCCAGCCACATCCAGGCATACTTCAATGCGCAGAAGGACTTCCATGTTTTGCGTTTGTCAGTCCCATTCTCAGAATGGTTACTTGATTTCTCAAGGTCCTCATGCCTTCCCACTTCCCTCCTGCTTGCCTTATCCGTATTTGATTTAGAAATTGGAAAGCACGGAATGGAAATTCCCTCATCATCCCATAACCACACCTATTAGCCTGCCTTCCTATGTACTCAACCTTTCCTCCTTTCCTCAAGCTAAAATGATGGAAGTAGACCTTCTCCTTTATGAGGACAATGCCTTCTCTGCATTCTGAATGCCATCCCTTCCCACGTGCCTTTCTCTCTGCATCATCAGATTACCCCTCTTTACTTGACCATCACCATGCTGTAATATTTCCTGTCTTGAACAAAACTCATCCCTTGACTCCCATATCCCTCCCCAGCAAGTGCCACATTTACTGCTCCCTTTCCAAGAACTTGTCTATAAGTACTATCTCCACTTCCTTTCTCTCCCCCAGTGTATTATCAACATGCTTAGATCCAGCTTCAGCTCCTACCACTGAAATAGCTCTTACCATGGTTGCCAATGAACTCCATGTTGTTAAGTTCACTCTGCACTTCTATGCCCTAGTGTTGTTACTCTGGATCTCAGCAATATTGATCCACTTGACAACCCCTTCTTTTTGTTAACATTCCCTTCTCTAAGGTACTATGATACCTCTCTTCTGTTGTTCCCATCTCTTACCTCACTGGCTGCTCCTCACTCTCCTTTGCTGGTTCTTCCTCCTGACTTCTAAACACTATAGGGCACAGAACTTCGATCTTATGTTTTTCTCTACCTCCTTCCATGCCCTAGGTGATCACATCCAGTCCCATAGCTTTAACTCACTCTCTCTCTCTCTCTCTCTCTCTCTCTCTACCTTCCTTTACTGAACCAGACTCATATAAGCAACTTCCCAATTTATATCTCAAAACTTAGATACCTAATTGGCATTTCAAATTTAATATGCCCCAAACAAAGCCTTTCAGATCCTACAAGCCTGCTCCATGGTCTTCCTTCATTCAGTAAAAGGGACCCTCATTTACCTAAGTCTCTAAGCCAGAAATCTGGTGTATGGATTGAATTGTGTCCCCCAAACATTCATATGGTGAAACCCTAACCACCCAGTACTTCACAATGTGACCTTATTTGGAAATATGGTCATTGCAGATGTTGTTAATCAAGATGAGGTCATACTGGAGTAGGGAAGGTCCCCAAGCCAATAAAACTGGTATTCTTATGAAAAGGGGAAATTTGAACACAGGTGTGCACACAAGGATAGTCCCATGGGTACATAAAGGCAGAGATTGGGGGGATGCTTCTATACTTCAAGTAATGCCAAAATTTTTTCATCAAATCACCAGAACCTGAGGAGAGGTGGGAAACACATTGTCTTTCACAGCCTCAGAAGAAACCAATCATGCCAATGTCTTGATCTTGTACATCAAGCTTCCAGAACTATGAGGCAATACATTTCTCTTGTATGAGCCACTGTTGTGGAATTAATTACATGCCCCCCCAACAAATTCATGTGTTGAAAGACTAAACCCCAGTGTGACTGTATTTGAGGAAAGGGCTTTTAGGGAAGTCATTAAGGTTAAATGAAGTCAGAAGGGTGGAGGTTTAGTCTAATAGGACTGGTGTCTTTTTTTTTATTAACTTTATAGCTTATTGTCAGGTTGGTTGCCATATAACACCCAGTGCTCTTCCCCACAAGTGTTCTCCACCATGACCATCACCCCCCTTTACCTTTCCCCCTTCCCCTTCCGCCCTCACTTTGTTTTCAGTATTCAAGAGTCTCTTGTTCTTTGTCTCCCTCCCTCTCCTTAACTCTTTTTCCTCCTTCCCCTCCCCATGGTCCTCAGTTAGGTTTCTCCTGTTAGACCTATGAGTAAAAACATATGGTATCTGTCCTTCTTCCCCTGACTTATTTTGCTTAGCATGACACCCTCAAGGTCCATCTGCGTTGCTATGAATGGCCAGGTTTCATTCTTTCTCATTGCCATGTAGTATTCCATTGTATAGATAAACCACATCTTCTTGATCCATTCATCAGTTGATGGACATTTCGGCTCTTTCCATGATTTGGCAATTGTTGAAAGTGTTGCTACAAACATTGGGGTCCATGTGCCCCTATGCATCAGCACTTCTGTATCCCTTGGGTACATCCCTAGCAGTGCTATT
>JAQQST010002229.1:0-10499 GCA_028646485.1 Cryptoprocta ferox
TCACCGTCTACTTGGTCATCGCCTTGGCGTCCGTGTCGTCGCTCTTCCTGTTCTCGGTGCTGGTGTTCGTGGCGGTGCGGCTGTGCAGGCGGAGCCGGGCGGCGTCAGCGGGCCGCTGCCCGGTGCCTGAGGGCCACTTTCCGGGCCACCTGGTGGACGTCAGCGGCACGGGGACGCTGTCCCACAGCTACCAGTATGAGGTATGTCTGACGGGAGGAACTGGGACCAATGAGTTTAAATTTCTGAAGCCAATTATCCCCAGCCTTCCTGTCCCTGACCCTGGTAGGAATATAGGGGGAAATGAGAACTTGAGGAATAGCTTTGGATTCAACATTCAGTGAAATAATTTTTTTAAAGTTTGAATCTTTTGTTATTCTTGACAATCTGTGGATACTCTTTGCCAATCTTTAATGGATAGATATTAGGTTGTACTATAGTTGCATGTATTATCATTTCTTGCGCTCTCCTTAACAGTTGCTTTAAAAATCTTTATTAGTGGCCATAATGAAATGGAAATATAATCTGTGTTTTTGGGTTTTCTCCCCACTTATTTGGTCATAAGTGTTTTATATTAATAGAGTTATTAATTTTTTGTTGTGATAATGGCATTGTTTTGCAAAACAATGTTACAGATTATTTGGAGGTACAAACATGTATTAAGAGTGAATGCCACAATATATGTGATTGACTTCTAGACATTTCATTAAATCATAAAGGAAAAATAAAAAGTACTGTTGGATCTCGGTGGAAGCTTATTGGATTTTATTGCACTATTCACTTTGCAAATTTTCATCATAAAGTGTAAAAAATATCCCTTCATATTCAGAATATAGGATACCTTATTTGCTTGCTATGTAGTGTTTTTCAAGAATTCACTATATGACAAAATAAAAGTGACCACATTGAAAATCACTGATTTCTTAAGTAAATTTCCTTTGTTGTTGTGACTGTTATGCTGTTGTGGGGAAGAAGCCTTATAATGCTGTGGGCCTTGATGTCAGTGTTTTTTTCCCCCTTAAATATCATGTTTGCTAATTTAAATTTATATTATTTTATATAGTTCATGACTTAACTAGAATGTATTTCATGGTATCATCCTGCGTAAAATAATAACTCTCCTTCAGAAGAGTACAGGTAGAAACTTTTTAAGAAATTGAAATGAAAACTCAAACGGTTAAAGAAATGAATTAGGTTTGCTTTTCTATTGATATGAAAGAGTAAATATAAAAAATCTTAATACTTTGTGGCCTCTCTCAGATATCCACAAAGAAGGAATGGGTTTGTATTTATGGTTTATAGATACTTCTTGGTATTATTACAGATTATGTCTCCAATATAGGAGTAGACAGTTTAATGGAAGATGGAAGATTATAGGTAGAGATTTTCATAGCTGTAATGTAATGTGGATGGATATAGAGCTAGTGTGCCTATACATTTTTGTAATTTCTCTCTTAAAATTAGATATTATAGACTAGATGGTCTAATAAAAAGGAAGTTGACATTGTGAAATGGGTGAAACAAATTCCAATTTCCTTAGGAATTTTTTTCTTTCCTTCATGAAATGTTCACTTATTTTGTGTTGCAATAGGTATTTACTAGTTTTGAGAATTTCATATAAATAGATATTTAAACAATAAAATCTTGAAAAACAATGTTTGGACCCTCTTAATCCCTCAGACTCATAAGAAGTAAATCTTATGCTTCTTACACACTAATGAGAATAAATAAGAACAGAATATCATATTTGAATAATGTAGGAGCAAATTTGTAGACTACCAAATAGAATAGAATCCAGAGTCAGATCCTTTTATATGAGAACCTAGTCTTTTTTTTTTAATTCCAAGATTTTATTTAAATTCAAGTTAGTTAACATATACTGTAGTACTGTTTTCAGGAGTAGAATTTAGTGATTCATCACTTACATACAATATCCAATACTCATCCCAACAAGTGGCCTCCTTAATGTCCATTGCCCATTTAGCCCATCCCTTCACTCACCTCCCCTCCAGCAACCCTCAGTTTGTTCTCTATATTTAAGAGTCTCTTATGGTTTGTCTCCCTCTCTGTTTTTATCTTATTTTATTTTTACTTCCCTTCCTCTATGTTCATCAGTTTTGTTTCTTAAATTCCATATATGAATGAAATCATAATATTTGTCTTTCTGTGGCTGACTTATTTAGCTTAGCATAATACACTCTAGCTCCATTCATGTCTTTGCAAATGACAAGATTTCATTCTTTTGATGGCTGTGTAATATCCCATTGTATATATATCTATATATCTATATCTATCTATCTATACCACATCTTCTTTATCCACTCATCAATCAATGGTCATTTGGGCTCTTTCCATAATATGACTATTGTTCATAGTGCTGCTGTAAACATTGGGGTGCATGTGCCCCTTCGGATCAGTATTTTTGTATTCTTTGGATAAATACCTAGTAGTACAATTGCTGGGTCATAGGGTAGTTCTGTCTTTAACTTTCTGAGGCACCTTCACATGTTTTCCAGAGAAGCTGTACCAGTTTGCGTTCCCACCAACAGTGTAAGAGGGTTCCCCTTTCTCTCCACCCTTGCCAAGATTTATTGTTTCCTGAGTCGTTAATTTTAGCCATTCTGACAAGCGGGGACTGGTATCTCAATGCAGTTTTGATTTGTATTTCTCTGATGATGAGTAATGTTGAGCATCTTTTCATGTGTCTGTTAGCCATTTGTATGTCTTCTTTGGAGAAATGTCTGTTCATGTCTTCTGCTCATACTTAACTGGATTGTTTATTTCGGGGCATGTTGAGTTTGATTAAGAAAACTTGGTAGTGACAGAGGAGGTGTTAAAATCACTGAGGTAGGAGCAAGTCATATTACTTAGCAAATGTTATTGGAAAACTGGGTCACTATATAGTTGGGTCACTATAAAATTGGGTCACTCATCTCATGCCATATAAGAATAAACTTTATATGGATCTAAGGGGTGAATTTAAAGTATTTTAATTGAGAAAATGTAATAAATCTAGGTAAAAATATATTTATGATCTTACTATTAGTTTGAATTTCTTAAACAAGGCTTTAAAAGTACAAACAATAAAGATAAAAGTTGACAAATACTACTACCCAAAAACTAGAGGGTAGCATAGGCAAGCTAAAAGACAGGGAGAAGCTACTTGCAGCAGTTTAACTGAGAAGGATTAATATTCAGATTATTCAAATAATTGTTGCAGATTAGCAAAAATCAAAAAGTCAAGAGAGCCAGTAAGACTTTTTAAAGGATAAAGGAAAAAGAAATTTAAAAAAGGGAAACCAAAGTCTGAAAGAACTTGAAATGACGCTCAACCTCATTAGTTGGTGAAAAAACATACTAAAATAAGACACTAGTTTACACCCATTGCATTCATAAAGATGAGACATTTGCATATATTAAGTGCATAATATCAATAGGAAATCACATGTACAGCCCACTTTGAGAGATTTTGATAGTACTTAATGAAATTTAAGAGTGAACATACCCTCTGATTCAGGAATTCTACTTGGGGTATATAAGTGAGAAAGTTCTTTCATTTTTAATTGAAGTATAGTTGACACACAATGTTATAGGTTTAAGGTGTATAAGTCAGAAAATTTCTTTCATGGGTTCACACATGATATGCATAAGAATTTCATCTTGGGAGAGCAAATAGGAGTCAATCCTACATATCCATCAGTAAAACAACTAATAAATGAGTTGTGGAAAAGGTTTCTGAAGGAGTATTATACAGTATTACCAAAAGGAATAAACTAGGTGTGTTTATAATCACAAGGATAAATCCAAAATATTTTATTATTTATTTTATTAAAAACTTTTTAAATGTTTATTTTATTTTTGAGAGAGAGAGTGTGAGCGGGGGAGGGATGGAAAGAGAGGGAGACACAGAATCGGAAGCAGGCTTCCAGGCTCTGAATTGCCAGCACAGAGTCTGACGTGGGGCTCTAACCCAAGAACTGCATGATCATGACCTGAGATGAAATCGGATGCTTAACTAACTGACCCACCCAGGCACCCTTAAATCTCAAATATTTTTAAAGTTTTATTTATTTATTTTGAGAGAAACAGAGGCAGCACGAATCAGGGAGTGGCAGAGAGAGAGAGGAAGAGAGAATCCCAACCAGGCTTTGAGTTGCCAGTGCAGGCCTTGATGTGGGTGGGGCTTGATCTCATGAATCATGAGATCATGAC
Organism: Cryptoprocta ferox; assembly: GCA_028646485.1. Classification (NCBI taxonomy): domain Eukaryota; kingdom Metazoa; phylum Chordata; class Mammalia; order Carnivora; family Eupleridae; genus Cryptoprocta; species Cryptoprocta ferox. Next base: position 4,210 of record JAQQST010002229.1, read on the forward strand.
CTCAGCCAAAATCAAGGGTCTTAACTGACTGAGCCAACCAGGCATCTTCCAAATATTTTAAAAGGAAGAAAGATACTGAAATTTATGGCACAGTGCCATATCTATATAATACATAATATTTTATATTTGTATAAATATGTAAATAAACATTGGAAGAAGAGAAATAAGGAAGAGATGTAGGAACGAAAATGTGTTTAAATATAGCAGAATAAGGGACACAGAGAAGTGGGAGCTATACCAAAGTAAATGATAGAAATGGTCTCTTCCAAGAGATTGTTTTAATTGATTGCAGCCTTATAGAGTTGATTTAGTATTGATCAGTTGAAGTTGGTAAAAAATGTGTATTATTTCTCTGTCTTCTTGAGGTCAATTGCCCATACTCTAGGAAGCTAAGAGTTGTAATTTTGAGACATAACAATATCCTTGAGACTTACTTTTTCAAAAGGATTGTATAGATTATGTAGACCAATGTTTCCACTGAAAACAGTTAGTAAGACACTAATATATTATCAGGTTACAATTAATGTCTAAGGGTAATCCAAGGAGATAAAACTTAAAAACTACTTTTTCCCTGGAATGTATGGAATTCTGGAAAGTGTGAACCCCTATTTTGATGGTTTTTATAATAAGTGAGGAAAAGCATAACAAAGTGAGAAGTTTATAGAAGATCTTTGCATTAATAAATATGGATCCCTAAGAACTACAACTTTAAAGTGAAAGTGAACTGGATATGGATGAGCGCTTGTGTGGAATTTCAGCTCTGAATTTCTCAATGGTTGTTAACAAGTAGTCCTTCCAGATCCTGATGGAAACAAAAGCAGACTTTCTATGTAAGAAAGTTGATCCTAAGGCCAAAAACATTCATATAAATAAGTTTTACATTCTCAACTTGAACACAAAGATAACTGCATACACAAGGAAACATGACACCATGAGTGAGAGCCAGCAGAAAAAAACACAGCACAGAAGTATACTTCAAACATTTTAATTAGCAGACATAGTCTAATAATATACTAAACACTTAAAGGTTATACTTGAAGACGTATAGGGAATAAGAAATGTGACAGATTATTAAAGAACGAAATAGAACTGAAAAATTATAACCACAATTTAAATTCAATCAAAACTGAATAAAAGCGTTTATTAGGAAAGTAGATATTACCAAATGAATCATTTGTGAAGTGAAAGATAGGCCAGAATATAATTTATCTAGCATAGAGCTCAGAGAGTTCAGAAGATGAAAAATATGGAGGAGATGGTTAGAAACATAGGACAGAGTAAAAAGGTTTAAGATAGGATCAGAAGCAATATTTGAAAAATATTGGAGGGATGTCTGGCTGGTTCATTGGTGGAGCACACGACTCTTAATCTCATGGTTGTGAATTCAAGCCCCACGTTGGGTGTGGAACCCACTTAAATAAATATATACATATATACATATATATATGTATATATATATTAGAAAATAGTTGAGATTTTTCCAGAATTGATGAAAATATCAGTGTACAGATTCAAAGACTCAAATAAACCTAACAGGATAAATAAAAGATAACCATGCCTGGAAACATCATTGTGCAGTTTCAGAAAGCCAAAGACAAAGAGAAATCTTTTTTTAAAAGGTTTATTTAGGGGCGCGTGGGTGGCTCAGTCGGTTAAGCGGCAGACTTTGGCTCAGGTCATGATCTCATGGTACATGGGTTTGAGCCCCGAGCCCCACATCGGGTTCTCTGCTGACAGCTCAGAACCTGGAGCCTGTTTCAGATTCTGTGTCTCCCTCTCTCTCTGGCCCTCCCCCAGTCATGCTCTCTCTCTGTCTCAAAAATAAATAAACTATAAAAAATTTTTAAACATTAAAAGAAAAGGTTTATTTATTTTTGAGACAGTGCCAGCGGGGAAGGTCAGAGAGAGAGGGAGACAGAGTATCCTCAGGGGGCTCTGTGCTGTCAACCCGATGCTGGCCCCTAACTCACAGAGTGCTAGATCATGACCTTAGTGGAAGTCAGATTCTCAACCAACTGAGCCACCTACGCACACCAAGAGAAATCTTTTTGGAAAAAAATGAACAGGCAGGGGTACCTTACTGGCTTAGTCAGAAGATCATGCAACTCTTGATCTTGGGGTCATGAGTTCAAGCCTCACGTTGGGTGCAGAGATACATAAATTTTAAAAAATAAAATATAAAAATGAAAAGGCATAAAGAAAAGACATATGATCTTTAAATACATGACAGGCAGACAGCTATGTTCCATGTTGACAATCTCTGAACCCTGGCACTGAAAACTAAAAGTAAGATATCTTCAACATGCTGAAAGAAATTAGCAAATCTTCCTGCCTTAACAGTCTTTGCATGTAAGAGTCATCAAATGAGAGAATCAAATGAGAGGTATCAGTATCAATTCAAATTAAACAGAATGGGGGGGGGCATCTGGGTGGCTCAGTCGGTTGGACAAGGGACGCCTGATTTTAGCTGAGGTCATGATTGTGGATTTGAGACCCACCTCAAGTCCCTAGTTAGACTCTGGAGCCTGCCTGGAGTTCTATCTCTAACTCTTTCTCTGCCCCTCCCCTGCTTGCTCTCTCTCTCTCTCTCTCTCTCTCTCTCTCTCTCTCTCTCTCTCTCAAAATAAATAAACTAAAAAATTAATCAATTAAACATCACAGGAGAGAGGTGGTGTAAAGACATTTGATTTCTCGAATATAACTTCTTACAGTTTTCCTCTGTCCATCCCTTGTCACAATTTCAAGTCCAGGAGTTTGACCTATCTCTCTTCTAGCCTTCTTCATGTCTGGTGACATTCAATTCCACTCTAGTCTTAGTCACCTAAGATCATGGTCACTTTCTGGAGATGGTAGTCTCTTAGAGCTACATCCAGTCTGAAATCAAAAAATCAAGCACACTCCTCCTAATGTATAGCTTACATTCTTTAAGGGCTTCAGTCACCATTTATACCAATAAACCCCAATTTGTCTCTGACCCTCAAATCTCTTTTCTCAAATTTATATAATGGAAGATCATTTATATAACTCTTTATATGGGATGCTCTATGGACCATTCAAACTCAACATGTTTTAAATAAAAATTTTCCTTCCTCGAACCTAACATTACCTCCAACTCTATACCTGTTCCTCTCTTCTCCTCTTCCTGTTTTCTCTATCAATTAATAGCACCAACATTCACTCAGTTCCCTAAGCCTGAAAAAAAGGTACATTTACTTCACTTTTTCTTTTTCCACCCTATATTTAAATCTGTCACCACATCCTGTAAAGTTAGCATTCTTTGAAATGTTTATTTATCTTTGAGAGAGGGAGGGGGCAGACAGAGAGGAAGCTAGAGGATCCGAAGCAGGTTCTGCACTGGGTTCAAACTCAGGAACCATGAGATCATGCATGACCTGAACCGAAGTTGGATGCTTAACCGACTGAGCTACCCAGGCGCCCCTTGTTATCTTTTTAATATAACCTTATTACTGCATTTCTAGTTGAGGTTAATATCATCTTCTTTTATATTTAAAAGGCTTTAAAATCTTGCATTTCTATTGATGTAGAGTCCAAATGCCTTGGCAGGGCTTACAAAATATTTGCTTATATCTTCAATCTCAGTTCTCATTTCTTTCCCTTTGCTCTATGGCTCAGCCATATTGATCCTATTTCAGTTATTCCAAAACAATTATCTCATCTCAGATTTGCACAAGTATGTTTTGAGATTATCTGGAAATTTTACCTAACACCCAGTTTTTATTCCAGGAGAGTGTTTCTTCTATTTCCAAATTCTGGTCAGAAGACCTTTATCTATGTTCTTAATAGCATGAACTTTTGCTATCATGGTATTCGTTATGTTCTATTTTTAAATGTGTAATCACTTTTCTGCCCCCATCTTTCAGGACAGAAACTATGTCTGTCTGCTTACCACTGTATCCCTAATACTCACTACTATTCCTAACACAAGTTATATGCTCAATAAATATTTGCTCAACTAAGTAATGAATGGATGAAGAAAATATTTATAATTATGCCTCTGGAAGGCCTGGGTCTACAAAATAGGTTTCTTTTCCACAAATAAACTTGGATTTAGTTTGTTCAACATTTTTTATGTCAGAAACTGGACATATCTTACTTTATAAATCACTGTTGAACATTTACTTTCTACTGCTGAAAGATAAGTCTCCTATGGAGTACTCCCTAAGTAAATAGTACCATTTCCCCAGCCTGAAATTCCCAGCCTCCCCAAAGCAACCATTTGCATATATCAGGCTCAGTTACAAATGCATGACCTTATTGTCTTTTCTAAGAGAATTTGCTAATAGCTAAAGAAGACTAAAACCTCTGGTTCCCCTTTCCTTTCCAATTTTCCTGGGAATATTCTGCTTATAAAATCAATTACATGAATCCTCTTAATTGTTTTGAGTTATTTTATATATTGTCTTCAGAGAAAGATGATAACTTACTTGAATTGGGGGCTATATCTTACAATTTTTGTATTCACCACAGCTCTAAACGGATTGTGGTTTATTGTGTTAAAGACTGAGTAATAATAGCATCACATATCACAAAGAATGAACTCGGCAAATAATATAGGAGGAAGTTTAATTTAATCAACAAATACACAAGATAAATTTTGTGTCTCAAACTTACTTGACTTTAAAACCTGAGAATCTGCAGTCGCGTGGTGGCGCTGCAGGATAAGATGGGGACTTTTTTGTATCATCAAATGCTCTAGTCTCCATTAATCAGTGGAATTGAGAGCATAGGAGAAGCAGGAAGGGGGAAAGAGGCTTTCAAGAGAAAGCTGAGGAGACACCACCTTCCTGACAGGATTACAAATCCACATATTACTAGCGGTACAGGCTGATAGATGAGAGGAGCAATTTAGGAGCTGTTTTCGACCGAGTTTAAACATTTCTGCAGAAAAGTCGTTTGCTTAGGAGCCATGGAGCAAGGAGAGAGGTGCCCTAAGCAGATAAGGCAAGTGCTGCTTTTCTTTGTTTTCCTGGGAGGGTCTTTGGTGTGTTCCGAGCCCTGGTGTTATTCCGTGGCAGAGGAAATGGAAATCGGCTCCTTTATAGCCAATGTGGTGAAAGATACAGGTTTGGGTGTTGAAGACTTGGTTGCACGGGGGGCAAGAGTCATCTTTGATGACTATAAACCATATTTACAGTTGGATCAGCAGACTGGCAACTTGCTCTTAAATGAACAACTGGACCGGGAGGCACTTTGCCATCTCACAGAGCCATGTATATTGCATTTCCAGGTATTATTTGAAAATCCTTTACAATTTTTTCGGGCTGAACTTTGGGTCAACGACATAAATGATCATACACCCGCATTTCTAGACAAACATATACTTCTGAAAATCTCAGAAGGTACTGTTCCAGGAACCTCATTCCCAATGGACAGTGCCCAGGACTTGGATGTAGGAAAGAATGGTGTCCAAAACTACACATTAAGCCCCAATCCTTATTTCCATCTTAAATTACAAGACAGTGATGACGGCAGAAAATACCCGGAGCTGTTCCTGGATCAATCTTTGGATCGAGAAAAAGAACCTGAATTTAAATTAACGCTAACAGCCTTGGATGGGGGGTCTCCGCCCAGGTCCGGAACTGCACTAGTTCGTGTTTTGGTCTTAGATATCAATGACAATGCTCCAGAGTTCGAGAGGTCTGTCTATGAGGTTCAGGTACCAGAAAACAGCCCTCTGGCCTCCTTGGTCGTTAGGGTGTCTGCTACAGATTTGGATGCGGGAATATATGGAGAACTATCATACTCATTTTCCCACGTCTCCAGAGACATACGGAAAACATTTGAAATCCATCCAATTATTGGTGAAATCCGCTTAAAAGCGCTTCTGGATTTCGAGTTAATTCAGTCATATACAATAAATATTCAGGCCACTGATGGTGGTAGCCTTTCGGGAAAATCAACGATTTTAGTTCAGGTTGTGGATGTGAATGACAACCCACCAGAAATAGTCATGACATCTCTTACAAGCCCCATACCAGAAAATTCCTCGCCTGAGATGGTGGTCGCTATTTTTAGCGTAAGAGACCAAGACGCTGGGGACAACGGGAGAATGGTGTGCTCAATTCAGGACGATCTCCCCTTTCTCTTGAAGCCTACCTTCAAAAATTTCTACACTCTGATAACAGAACTCCCACTGGATAGAGAAAGCCAGGCCGAGTACAACATCACCATCACCGTCACTGACTTGGGGACGCCCAGGCTGAAAACGCAGCACAACATAACCGTGACGGTCTCCGACGTCAACGACAACGCCCCCGCCTTCAGCCAAA
>JAQQST010002230.1:0-10497 GCA_028646485.1 Cryptoprocta ferox
TAATGGGTATTTGGAAGCTTCCAGACACTATCAGGATCTAAAGTTCCTTCTCTGCAAAACACTATTTCTAAATTATCAGAGACAAACCACTGAAAGGTATCAAAATGGCTTCCAAGCCTCCTTCTTCTTCCTCATCCTCTTTGTCTCCAGACATGTGGGTGCCTCTTCCAGTACAGACCAGGTCATTAGTGTCACCTTCCTCTCTCCCCTCTGCCCCCTCCTGGCCTCCTGTGTACCCTGCCTTCCTTATAATACTTTCACTGAAGGTCTTTTTCCTTTGATTCTCTCCCCAATCCTTCCTCTCCTGAACCTGTTAAGACAGGCCCCTTTGGTTTCGAAATAAAGCCCAATGATATAACTTTGCTGAAGCTGAACAAAGGTTGAACTTCAAGCCAGAATTAGACTTGCTCAAAGTGACTGAGGATCCCGGAGGTTAGCTGAAGAATGTAACAGTTATTCAAACTTATCTCCCTGGTTTCGCACATTTATACCAGTTAGCTCACATGCTTGCTGGAGACGGCCAGGCCAAACACTGGATGAAACTGGCCCAGTGGGAACATCCTAAAGAGTATTATGGAATCAGATGCCTACATTTTGGCCAGGGTGCTAGAACATTCACTGGAAATACTACTGAGCAACTACAAGTTGTTCCCTTAAGCCTGGCGAGCAGAACAAAACTCAGACTTGCACACCACAGTGTGATGAGCCTTTCCATGATGATGACAATGGACTTGAGACTGTCTTTCAAGAAAATTCTCAATTTCTAATGACAGCATATGAAAGCTCTCTAAACAAAAATTTAAAACGTGTAGTTTCTGCTATTATTACAAAGAGCCAGGATGTTGGAGAAAAGCTTGTTACAAATATAAGCACTCAGCCCCCCTGCATCCCTCAGCTGGCCTTTCCCACATGCTCCTCATTCGTGTTCCTCCTTCCCAGTGCCAGAGCCCCAGGGAACCACAGGGGCTCTTCCCAGTCCCTCCCTGACTCAGCTTGTGGAACTGCCTCCACACTGGGAATGAATCTCTGCCTTTGTTGACACCAGAACTACACTCTTGGTGCCCACCCCCCCTGCTGTAAGGCAGCCCCTGCCTGGAAGGACTAAAGCAGTTCCAATTGTGGGGGGGGGTCCTCTAAAATATCTCAACTGGTTCCTGCCTGTGAGCCTTTTATCTAAACCCTTTGAGAGATACTCACCCTGTCCTTAGTTACTTCTATATTCATTTATGGGGCTGATATTTCGTATAAAAGTGTCTTACCAGAATCTGATTCCCTCCAAATAGGCAAATAGTTCTAGAGTTTGGAGGTAGTAAAAAAATAGCAAACAAAGGAAATAAGTGACCGCATGTCCTCTCTTCTGTGCTCTATCTCTGAGGCACTATAGCAGGGGGTGGGAACACTGGTCATTTGTTCCCATTGGATGAGCTGCCATGCTCTTTATGGGCAAAATCCTCAACTGATACTGGCAGAACCTACAATGTAGCTCCCATGAAGATAAAAGTATAATTTTCAACTCCTCTTGGTAGAATGAGATAAGTACTATCTATATAAGGAGGCTGTAAAAAAAAAACAAAACCAACAAATAAATAAATGAAGGAAGGAAGGAATTAATGAATAAATAAATAAGGAGGCTGCTCAGGGCATCAAGCCCATGAGAGAAGATTAGAAGCTCTGGTGGTGTTGATGTCCTCCGGTATTCCCTCTAACAATGCTGTTTTAATTGTGAGGACATCCAATGGCTGACAGTGGACGTCTGTCCTCGGCCTATCAGCAATAAATAACAGTTTCATCCCTCCCCTCTGTTGTTGCCAACCCCTATGGGCCACAGACATCTACTGCCACTGAGAGCAAATTCTTTGCATTGACTTATCGATGCGTGGATTTTCGTATTCCAGTTGATAAGTGTAGCGAGTTTTTGCTCTCACTTGGAGGCACAGAAATATACCGCACAGTCCTGCCCCAGGGACTGATGGTCTTTCTCACTTTTCACAAACCACTAAAGCTGATCTGGAGGATAGAAAGTTTTCTGGATCTCTGCTTTGTTACAGTATGGAGGTAATTTCATTCTCTGCTTCCCTCCAATGGAAGACATCCTGTTGAAACTTTTGGCTTTAAAGAGACATAAAGTCTCAAAACTTTGCAGTTTGCTCAAACTCAGGATCAATACTTAGGGTACTTGATCTTGGAGCCAGACCACATTTGGATCCAAAGAAACCCCTCATGACTGCTTAATGCTGACACATCCCTTTTTTACTCCCCATGGCATTTTACATGCCACTCCTCTAGACAATAACTATTTTACGTAGTTTACTGCTAGATCTTTTAAAAAGGATCAAAGTGGTGAATATTAGCTTCGGTGTGCTATTGCCAATCCTTTTTTTCTTGAAAGATTTTATTTTATTATAATTTGTTTTAACGTTATCTCTACACCCAGTGTGGGGCAAAAACGCACAACTCCAGGACCAAGAGTTGCACGCTCCACTGACTGAGTCAGCCAAATGCCCTGTAAATCCCGTTAAAAGTACTGAGAGAGCAGTACTTTTCCTTTTGACGTCCAACCCCACAGGATAAGTTACATATGCTTACTTGACCATACACCTTAGTCAAGGGTAAAACCAAGCCATTTAGTCCCACAGTTGGAATGCCATTGGGGTACCTATGAACTGTGGAATATTATGGAAACAATAAGGTGTTTTTACCTCCAATGGGGGGATAAAACTGAAAAGTCTCCTATGTCCAAATTTACAAGATGCCATCTTTTGGCCGGCTGATCTGGCTGATAGTATGGGTACTGGTCTTTCTAGACTTTACCTCCTGGGGGCCAGAGGAAAGCACCCCACTATATTTCCACCACAATCACTGCCCTTGGAAACAAACAGGCAAACCTGAGTCATGGTCCATTGGGATCTTCTTCCGGTCATAATTTGGAATAAAATTGACAAAAGATACCAAGAATTAGTGCCTGAACACATAAGCCAATATTGGAATTTTAACAAATATTCATTAAATAAAGAGAGAACTGAAGTGGAAATACATCTCTCAGTAACAAAGATTGAAAATAGACACAGAATGGGGAAATTCCAGTATCCACAACAGCGAACAGAAAAGAATTTTGAGTAAGACAAGTCTTGTGTCATGATCACATAGGAGCAACATTCTGGAATGTATAATTCAAGAAATTGTTCTCTAGGGGCGCCTGGGTGGCTCAGTCGGTTAAGCGCCGGACTTCGGCTCAGGTCATGATCTCACGGTTTGTGGGTTCGAGCCCCGCATCGGGCTCTGTGCAGACAGCTCAGAGCCTGGAGCCTGCTACAGATTCTGTGTCTCCCTCTCTCTCGGCCCCTCCCCCACTCATGCTCTGTTTCTCTCTGTATCAATAATAAACATAAAAATTAAAAAAAAAAGAAATTGTTCTCTAAAATCATATAAAGTTGTATGCACACCGCCCCTCAAGAGACACCTTGTTAATCACCCCAGAGTCCAAAAGACATAGTAATGGAAAAGAGACATTTTTACATAACCATGTGATTACTTCAAGTCTGAGATAACAACATCAAGGTCGTACAGAGAGGTAGAGGACAAAGAAGGACACTTAAAACCATGAATGTTCATATCAGTGACACAACTAGGAATTCATACACTTGGGATCCCTATTAAGGAAGAGACACCAGGAAAGTCAAAGCCATATTCACACCAATGAAAAGATGTTTGTCCCACCTGAATTTTCGTGAAGAAAATACATGAAATTCTATACCCGAAGTTTTCCCAAGATTGTGTCCATTCAGGATCTTCTCCATTTTATTGGCTTACATTTTAAATACAATTTTAAGTGGAAAAAAATAAAAATAAGTAAGACTTTAAGGGAGAAAAAGTGCTTTCCCACAGTGTGTCTGTGCTCAGAGATTCCTGGGATACCTGAAGGCTTTTCCATGGTGCTTCAGTTCATAGGGTTTCACGTCACTGTGCTCGCACATGTGTCCCTGAAGGGAAGAGGGACAAGTGAAGGCTGTCCCACAGTGCGGTCACTCGTAGTGTTTCTCCCAAGTGTGTGTCCTTACATGTTTTTGCAGGCTTGACTTATACCGGAAGGCTCTCCCACACTCCTGACATTGATAGGGTCTCTCCCCAGTGTGAGTTCTCATATGATGTGTAAGATCAGAGTGATCCATAAAGGTTTTCCCACAGACATCACACGCATGGACACTCTATTCACAGTGAACTCACACATGACCCTGAAAGGAAGCCGTGCAAGTGAAAGCTTTCCCACATTTCTTGCACTCCAGAGATTTTTTACTACTGAGTCTCTTCGATGTCTCAGATGCTCTCCCAGTGTTCTGACCTTCACAGGGTTTCTCTACAAGGTCTGCGTCCACGTGAGTGCTGAGGCTCGAGACGGAGCTGCAGCTTGGCCCACATTCCTCACCGGGACTCGGTTTGAGTCCTGGGGGAGACCTTCGTGGCTTCTCTAGGAAGGAACCATCTGCGAAGGCTTCTCTACATTTAGCTCATTGAGAGGATTTGCCTCCAGTGGGACACCCCTCATGCACAGTAAGACTTGTAACCGGGTTCAGGGTTTCTCCACATTGATCTCCTTCACTACATTCACAGACACCCTCCACCAAAGGATTTCTGTTCATAATAGGAAGGCACAGGGTTAGGGAATAATGATTATAAGTGATCTCTTTATTAATTAATGATCTGTTGATGCTTGTTAATCATTGTTGGATTACGTAATGTCCATTTCCAATGAATGGGTATGTTTGGGGCACTGTCTGCAAGGTTGCAAAGTGGAACAAGATAATGCTTGGGCATTAATACTGTCATAACTTTCTGGGTTTCTTACATATGATTTTTCCTGACCATTGTTTCCAACTGAATTGTTTTTTAGATGATCAATACCTAGAATGCATTAATAAAAACTTTTTCTTGTGAAAATTCCAACTACACAATCATTGAGCTAGGTTTGCAGCTGTTCTTTAATTTCAAGGTAGTCTAACAATCTCTCCAAATCCCCCCATTCCTCCCATACAAGCGTCACTCACCTCAAACACCCTTGCTAGCTTTGGGTCTCATCTCCACTGCTACGAAACTTCTGGTTTTCTCCAGAAACAGAACGGAAATCATTTATTGTAAATATTACTGTTTTCCCTTCACTCAGTAGCCCATTCTGCAAAGTATTCCACGGAGTCTTTGATCCAAATGTTTTACCTCTACTGGGAGAAACTACAAGCCTAATTTAATTTCTTGGGGATGATCTGATGTGTAAAGGTAAGAAAATACACCATATGCCGATTTCTATTCATACACTGATCCCTAAATGTAAATGAAGTTCATCACGAAGAATGGACATGTGACCAAAGAAAAGTTCTGAAGACCCTAGTGATATGGGACTTTGGCAATAATAGGAAAAGTGTACGAAATGGCAGCCCATTCACTCACAAATACTTTCAAACAGATGGAGACTGGGGTGCCTGGGTGGTTCTGTGGGTTAAGCATTCGACTTAAGCTCAAGTCACGACTTCATGGGTCATGACCTCCAGCCCTGCATGGGCTCCACACTGACAGTGTGGGGCCTGCTTGGGATTCTCTCTCTCTACCACTTCCATGCACTCTCTCTCTCAGAATAAATAAATAAACTTAAAGAAACAAAACAGATGGAGACTAATGTGGAGATAAGTATCAGAAAAGCAAAGTAGGAAGGAATTGGGCAAAATGCACACATTCACACCTTACCTCTACAAGAGGAACACAAAAAGCTCACCACGAGGGTGAAGATGGATGAAAAGTCCGATAAGTAAGCGAGGTGAATGACAGACATCACCCTTCTCAAACAAAGACTGAGTCTTTTTTTTTAAACATCTTTAAATATTTTAAAATATTTATTTTAAGAGGGACAGAGAGCAAGCAGGGGAGGGACAGAGAGAGAGAGGGAGACACAGAATCCAAAACAGGCTCCAGGCTCTGAGCTGTCAGCACAGAGCCTGACGTGGGGCTTGAACCCACGAACTGTGAGATCATGACCTAAGCCAAAGTCGGACGCTTAACCAACTGAACCACCCAGGCACCCCAGACTGAGTCACCTTTCTAATGGATACGTCCAAATACCTCTTCCTTCTCCAGAACTTGGCCAACAGGAGGAATACTGGTCTGTTCTGAAGGCACAGAGGCCCTCGGTGAAGGCTGCCTGCACCGCCCCAGCTGCCATTGGGTGGTTAAATGGTATGTGTGGCTGCTGCCCTGCCCCTGAGAATAGCTCTCATCAGGGAGGATTTGAAGGACAACAAGCAATTTGGAAGATGGGCTCTTACTTTAGTCTTCATGTTCATTAATGATGGATAAGTGTGGGTTTTTTTTTTTTTTTAGTGGAAGTGTATTGATCTCTAATGTTGTCAGTTGTATAGCATAGTGATTGGACAACTACAATCATTACAAAATGTTCACCACAAGAAGTGGAATTCCCACTGGTCACTATATAAAACTACTACAATATTATTGACCATATTCCCTGTTCCACTCTTCATTTCCACGACTTCTTTACTTAATAAGCCCAACTTTGTACTTCTCAATCCCCTTTACCTATTTCACATGTTCCTCCAACCCCTTCCAATCTCACAAACACCAATTTATTCTCTATAGTTTTAAATCTGTTTCTATTCCCTGTTGTTTGTCCATTCATTATGTTGTTTAGATTCCACATATAAGTAAAATACGGTGTTTGTCTTTCGGACTTATTTACTTGGAATAATACCTTGTAGGTCCAGCCATCTTGTCACAAATGGCAAGACTTCACCCATTTTATGTGGCTGAGTGATACCCCTTATTTGTAGATATTGCATGGTCATTATCCATTCATCTGTTGATGGAGTCCTGCATTGCTTCCATATCTTAAATATTGTAACTAATGCCACAGGGAATGTGATGGTGCACATATCTTTTTATGTTAGGTTTGTTTTGTTTTGGGTTTTTTTGGTAAGTTTACCTACGTAGAAATGAAATTATGGACATATGGTACTTGTGTTTAGTTTTTTGTGGAAACTCGATAGTGTTTTCCAAGGTGGCTGCACCAATTTAAATCCCAACAACAATAATGAGATTTTTTTTTTCTCCACACCCTCACCATCACATGTTACTTCTTATCTTTCTGATACTAGCCATTCTGGCTTCTGTGAAGTGATACCTCATTGTGGTTTTGATGTGCATTTCCCTGAGGATTATCGATACTGAGCAGCTTTTCATGTGCCAAGTGGCCATCTTTTTATCTTCCTTGGGGAAATGTCTATTGTGTCCTTCTTTCCATTTTTTATTTTTCCTTTTGTTTCCCTTACCTGAAGGGATAATTCCACAAAAATATTGCTAAGGCTGATGTCCATGAGTTCAGCGCCTCTGTTTTGACTCAAGATATGTATGGATTCAAGTCTTACACTTAGGTACTTAATCCATATTGAATATACATTTGTGTAAGGTGTAGGAAGGTGGTCCAGTTTCATCTCCTTGCAGGTAGCTGTCTCATTTTCACAACACCATGTATTGACGAGACAGTCTTTCCCCATTGTGTATTCTCAGCTCCTTCTTTGTAGATAATCTGACCATATACACATGGGTTTACTTCTGGACTCCCTATTCTGTTGCCTTGATCTCTGTGTCTGTTTTTGTGCTAGTAGTATACTGTTTTGTTTAGTATAGTTTGAACTCTGGGACTGTTTTATCTTCATCTTTGGTATACTTTCTCAAAACTGCTTTGGTTATTTGGAATCTTCTCTGTTTCCATACAAATTTTAGAATTCCTTGTTCTAGATCTTTGAAAAATACTGTTAATATATTGATACGGATTGCATTGAATATGTACAGTGCTTTTCATACTATGGGCATTTTTAACAATATTAAGCCTTGCAATCCATGACAATAGTATATCTTTGGATTTATTTTATCATCTTCAATTTTGTTCATTAAATGTCTTATAGCTTTCAGAGTACAGGTCTTTCAACTTCATTGGGTACATTTACTCACTGTCTTTTATTGTTTTTGAAGGCATTGAACATGAGTTTGTTTTCTTAATTTCTTATCTGCATTTTTTATTAGGTATAGGAATGCAACAGATTTTGGTATATTAACTTTTTATTCTGTAATGGATCTAAATTCATTTATTATTTCTAATAATTTTGTAAAGTCATAAGGATTTTCCATATATAGTTTCTTATTATCTGCATATACTGACAGTTTTCTTCCTTAACAGCCTGCATATTTCTTATTTCTTTATCTTGTCAGACTCGTATGGCTAGGACTTCCAGTACTATGTTGAATGAAAGTGGTGAGAGTGGACATCCTTGTTTTGTTCCTGATCTTAGAGGAAAAGCTTTAGGCTCTTCACCATTGAGTATGTTAGCTCTGGGTTTGTTATATATGGCCTTTGAGGTACATTTCTTGTGTACACACCTTTTTGAGAGTTTTTTTTTATTGGGAATGGAGATTGGGGTGCTCTGGTGGCTCAGTTGGTTGAGTGTCTGACTCTTGGTCTCAGCTGAGGTCATGATCTCGCTGTTGGTGAAACTGAGCCCCACCTCGGGTTCTACATGCTGATAGCGTGGAGCCTCCTTGGGGTTACTCTCTCCCTCTCTCCATGCCCCTCCCCTATCTCGCACTAGCTCTCTCTCTCTCTCAAAATAGATAAATGTAAAAAAAGGAATGGAATGGAGGTTGAATTTTGTCAAATGATCTTCTACAACTTTGATCACTTGAAATAACTTACAAAATGATTTTCTACAACTTTGATCATAATGAAATAACTTACAAAAATCACATGATTTTTGTAAGTTATTTCATTAATCTGGTATCTCATGTTGATTGACATACATGTATTTAAAAAAATCTTTGCATCCCTGAAACCCCACTAGATTGTGGTGAATGCTTTTTTGAATGTATTTTGAATTCAGTTTGCTAATATTTTGTTTAGTATTTTTGTATCCATGTTCACCGGGGATATTCACCTATAAGTTTTTTTGTATTAACTTTGTGTTTGGTATGAGGGTAATTCTGGCCTCAGGAAAGAGTGTAGAAGTATTCCTTCCTCTTCTACATTTTGGAATGGTTTGAGTAGTGTAACTCCTACATCTTCTTTCTATGTTGGAAGAAGACAGCTGTAACGTCATCTGGGCGGTCCTGAATTTTTCCTGGAAGTGGTTTGATTAGTAATTCAATTTTGTGTCTAGTAATAGGTCTGTTGATGTTTTCTATTTCAACCTAATCAACTCTTGACAGATTATAGTTTCTAAATTTGTGACTGTTTCTTCTACATTGTGCAATTTGTTGGTACACAATTTCTCAAAGTAATCTCCTTTAATCCATTGTATTTCTGTGGTGTCAACTGTAATTTTCTTCCATTTCTGATCTTGAGTCTTCTCTCTTGTGTTCTTGATTAGTTTTGCCAGATTTTTAAAATTTTTTTAATGTTTTACTTATTTTTGAGAGAGAGAGAGAGAGAGCATGAGCAGGGGAGGGTCAGAGAGAGAGAGAGGAAGACACAGAATCCAAAGACAGGCTCCAGGCTCTGAGCTGTCAGCACAGAGCCTGATGCAGGGCTTGAACCCATGAACTGTGAGAAACTTGAGTCAAAGTCGGATGCTTAACCGACTGAGCCACCCAGGCGCCCCAGTTTTTATCAGTTGTATCTTTTCAAAGAACCAGCTCTTAGAGTGCGAGCACATGAGCAGTCAGGCCCTCTTGCTTCGTGGCAGTCGCCTGAGCCGGGCCAGTTGAGCAGGGCTTCGTGGAGGCAGTGTCAGCATGGTGGCTGTGCAGCGAGTTGTTCCCAAGCAAGTGTTAGAAATCAGGTACCCATAAATGACTTGTACTCATATGAGCCATCTTCTGAGGACCCTCCTCCAGAGACAGGAGAGTCTGGGCCTCCAGCTCCAATCTGGTGTTCATCTCTGCAGGGTCGGTGGCAGTTCAGGCCCAAACATGCTCCAGATGTCAGGAGGCATGTCGCCGCAGTAAGGGGCATCGGACTCTAGACTGGAGATGGGGACCTAAGCAGGCTCATACACAATCAGCACTTGAAATTGTAATAGGAACAGAAGATGAGGCTACACCTGAAGCTGTGGGAAAGGGAAGGAATCGGAGTTATGGGAAGCATGGGTGAAGCACCTGAGGAAGAACTGGATTCCATGGCAAAACATGAACCCAGGGAAGATAAAATTTTCCAGAAGTTTGACACTAAAATAGCCCTAGAGCCAGAACGATTGCTTAGATATAGCAGAGGGATTTGCACCCATCTGGGTCTCTGGGGAAAATACCCTGCAAGAAAAGGCTATTCCAGATGCCCCCGTGGTGCCAAGGGAATATCTGAATTCCAGGTCATGTTTCAGTGGCTCATCTACGTAAAGGCAGACAGACTCGGGGGGGGGGGTGTTGATTGGGGAGTTCTGGCTGTCTCCTCCTGTGCTGAAAGCAGTAGACGGGGGATTGGCCTCACTGAGGAGTTGGTTTGGAGGGAAGAGA
>JAQQST010002231.1:0-10491 GCA_028646485.1 Cryptoprocta ferox
AAAATCCTACAAATCCATGACAAAATACACAAATAAAACATAACACAACAAAAGAAACCAAAAGAGAAAATGCTTCCATAAGCCTGTTAAGAATGAAAAACAATATTTTAAGACTACACACAAAACCCTTTATTTGACCTAGTCTCAGCTGTCAAAATGTTTCATTACACAAGAATACATGAAAAACACAAATTTTATGCACCTGCTATGTGTTAGATTCTGATATATATTATATTTTTAAGTTTTATTTGATGTCACTCTAATTCTAAGGGGTATTACCATTTTTAATACAGAAATAAATTCAGGAATAATAAGTTTTATTTGTTTTCACTGTAATTCTAAAGGGTATTACCATTTTTTAACATGAATAAATATATTCAGAAAGAAAAAACAAGTTTGAAATACATAATTACCGTCTATTTTACCTTTTCACAAAATTTTTCTAGTTTCCTATGAGCAAAGTTGTATGACCACCACTATCAGCATCACTTTCTCTCCTATACAAATCAACATAGAAATTGTTACTTTTCAAATTTTGAATATGGGGTTTTCCACTAAAACTCATTGTTCTCAATCAGGGGCAATTTTGTTCCAAAGGGACATTTGTCAATGTCTGGCAACATTTTTGGTTGTCACAACTTGGGGAAGTGCTATTGGCATCTTGTTGGTTGGTGAAGGCCAGAAATGCTACACCCTATGACCACATGAGCTCCTATAATGTCAAGTTGAGAAACCCTAATTTAAGCTGGAAAAAGTTATTAAATGTAAGTTATTGAATAGTACAGTTTTCAATATGTGTGCTTTCATGTAGTTTTGTTTAGAAGTAAAAATAATGCTCTGAGTACTAACTTGTTGTTGTCGCTCTCTGCTTTGGTAATTACAACAGGGCACATCTCATTTTAATTCTAGGAAATCCAGATTTCCAACTATTATACTGCTCAGATTCACCAAAGAAGACAACATAATCTATCAGGCAAGGAGACTAGTCTAGGAGACTAGACTAAGAGGCAGTATCAGCTGCTCTCTTAGTAGTTTCTTTTAAAAACTTTTTTCATCTTTATTTATTTTTGAGGGAGAGAGAGACAGAGTGCAAGCAGGGGAGGAACAGAGAGAGAGACAGACATAGAATTCAAAGCAGGTTCCAGGCTCTGAGCTGTCAGCACAGAGCCTGACGTGGGGCTCAAACTCACGAACCACAAGACCATGTACCTGAGCCAAAACCAGCTTAACTGATTGAGCCACCCAGGCACCCCTCCCTTTGTAGTTTCTTTATGTCAAGAGTTTATACTAACATCCAAGGCAAATGTGGATGAATTTGTGATTATCAAATTTTGCTGCTATGTCATCTGTCATCTATAAGAATGACAGTGAGATTATGGCCTAAGCACTTCCTAAATTACTCCAAATCATCAAAAATATCTTATTAGAGTTTGTGACATAAAGAAAATACTATAGACACGTAGTTTATTCGTGAGAAAATCTTTGTAGAGGGCTGAATGGTGGCCTTCCCAAAAGAAATGCCCGCATCTTAATCTCTAGAACCTGTGAATGTGACAAATGTGCCCTTCTTATTTAATAAAAGGTTCTTTGTAGAGGTAATGCAATGCAATGAAATGAAGGATCTTGAAGTGAGATCATCTGAGATTAGGACAAACCCTAAATCCGGTGACAAGTGTCCTTTTAAGAGACACACAGAGAAGAAGGCCATATGGAGATGAGGCAAGATTGGAGTCATATTGTCACAAGCCCAGAACATCTGGAGCCAGAAGCAGGAAGAGGCAAGACAGAATCCTCCCCTGTGAGCTGTCAGAGAGAGCAGCCCAGGCTATGCTTTTATTTTGGACTTTCAGGCTTTCGGAACATGAGAGAATAGATTTCTGTTGTTCCAAGCCCCTCAGTCTGGGGTATTTTGTTTTACTTGGTCACTTCCGCAGAGAAGAGTTCAAGGGCATAGATAGTAGTAAAGAAGAGAGAAAGAATGGAATGAAAAAAGAAATTTCAAAAGTTGTTAACAAAAGTGTCTCGTTTCCAAATATTAAAACAAAAGGCATACAAGAACACTATACCCCATTGGAAATCGCTCAACCTGGGTGGGGAGAGTCTATTGACTGGTCATTTTTGTGGTTGTTGTGTTTACAGTTTGGAGTTGATGGAACATGCTAAATATATGAAGTGCTATTAAAGACAGGAGAGGTGGTAGAGACAGGAACTGTTTCACAGTGATGCTCTCCTCCACAGAATTGAAGCAGTGGCCAGACAAGAAGCAAATAACATGGTGGACCTGCAGTATTTTTCTCAGAGGGAATCAAGGAACATTTCACATAGGGGATAACATCGACTCTGGGTCCTGAAGCATGAGTCGGAATTTCCCAGGCAGAGAATAGACTGGAGTCAGGCAGTTGACTCTTTCACACAAAATATGGCATGTGCGAAGGCCCAGAGATAGGAATGAATGTCATCTACTTAGGAATAATAAGTGGTCCCATGCAGTTGGTCCCTCAAGCATACAAGTGGTACTAGTAAGAAATAGGAAAAGTATGTAGGAGTTGGATGGGGATGGAGTTTTATGCTTTACCTTGGCATTTGGTCTAATTCCTAGGGACAGTGGAAAGCCATTGAAGAGGGGGAGTGCCGTGATTATCAGTTTTAAGTAGCAGCCGTTTAACCCTGGAACACTGGAGGAGGTGTTGAAGTTGCTGGGGACAGTATGGATCTCAGAATGAGCCCAGCTCTAGCAAGGGTCTTTCTCCTGCTTAGGCACCCCTGACACCTGTGCTTGAACACACTGAGGCACGACTGGCTGTGGTCAGAGCAGGAGTCATTAGTTAATGACGTATGTTGGGATAAGCGTGGTCTTTCTCTTTTATTGGGAAAAATGAGATACCAACATGTGGACAATAGCTTTGAACTAGTACAAAGGTTAGATCTCTCTGTCTCTCTGTCTCTCTGTCTCTCTCTGTCTCTGCCACACACACAGAGTATGTATATATGTAATTTTTTTAAGTGTCAATTTGTTTATTGTCTCCTAGGCTTAAATTTTTTTAAAGATTTCCTTAGTCTACCCATTGTGTCACCAAACTTTATTTGAGTCACCTGGGGAAGCTGTTACAAATGTAGATTCCTACATTCCTACTCTCCAAAGTAAGACCCAGACCTTCCCATTTTTAGCAATTTACCCCATGGAGCTGAAGCAAGCGTTATTTTCCAGATGAATTACAGGATGGAGCCCAAGCTCCTTTACATGACATTCAAGACCAGAATCCCACCCCCTTGTTTTCCAACAATGCTTTAGTACTGAAGTGTATGCTCCTATAGCACCACACTCACCACTTTGTTGTAAACCCACTTGACCTTTTCCCTGCTTCAAATGCTCCCCCTACCACTCTTCTACGTTCATCCCATCCCTTGTTGGCAAATCCCCTTTCTGTGATCTCCTGAAGATCTCCCTTCCCCAGGCCCAGGGTTACTCAATTTTTACATTATGTCTCCATGGATTTGATTCAGACATGCATCCTCACTCACGTTACATTATGTGCCAGTATTTCGTTGTGTGCCTCTCTCTCTCTGGGGTCTTTGAGATCTCGAGCAACTTTAATCTTCTTATGGTCATTGTTTGGTATACGTATGTACTCATTAGATGACCGTTATGTGAGGACTGGGGGATGGATCTGGAGTAAGACAGAAGTGATTTGAGAAAAACAAAATCTCATTTCAAAATGGTGGACAGAAGAACCAGAACATAACTACTTTCTTTCTAAATGGGACAATTACACCAAGAATTTCTGTCTTGTGGCATCAAGGAAGAATCAGGGCTCCTGATACTTTCTGTGGAATGAGTCCCTTTGGAAGAATTAGCAAAGGGCCAGAACATCAACAGACCACCCTAAGGCATATTACTTACCTTTACTTAGCAGTTGACATTAGTAGCCTGGTGGAACACAGCTTCAGACTCAGAATGTTCTTTGCATCTCTAATTCCCCAATCTTCAAAGTACAAGCCCAATGCTACCTTTTCCAATGTAAGTTTCTCAATTCCTGGTTTCTTCCAGGAATTTCTTTCACATGTTCTTCTGGAGTCTTATAGCATTGTTTTCTCCCTTTTTATTTATTTTTCCCCTTTGCTTCATTACATACCTGTTTCCTAAACTAGATTATAAAATCAAGCCCCAGGGCCCTTTGCTCTTCCTCTTTCCATCCCCCCCCCCCATTTTTCCTCTCAAATGAGTGTGAGAGAGGGTAGGAGGAGAAACTACTTTTTCATCTTAATTTCCATATAATAAATGTTAATAAGCATCTGTTGGGGATACAAAATTATGAATGGTATTTCATGTCATATTTACCAGGCTCCAGACTTAGGAATGACCATTATTGAGTGAAGTTGGGTTGGACCAAATCAAACTATAGTGGATTGTTAGTATGAGTGCCTTAGTTTTATTACTGTTTTGACGAAAAGAGGTATGAAGACTTCCCAAGCCAAGGATTGTGTTTTCAGTGAAAGCCAGTGATGAGCCAATGCAAATCTGCATGTGAAATCCTATCAAATGGAGTGGATTCCAGCACTTCTCTGAATAATGATATTGCTGGTATAAGTTTAGCATTGTTGCTTATGCAGCAAAGTCTTTTCAGTCTTTCTGGAACATGGGTTCTTCCAGTTCTTTCCTATTTCCTCCTACCTTTGTTTCTGCTTTTTATTACTTCCTTGGTAAGGCTCTTTCACAATCTTCTCTGACTGTCTGCCTCATCCCACCCTTCCTGAGCCCATTTAGCTTTCTCCTCCATCTTCACTGATCCTTCTTCTTTAGCTTACCCCCACAATGCTTACAGAGAAATGTTTCTTGTATACATGAGTCAATAACTGCATGAATATCTACTTCCTATTGTCTATTATTTTGGATCTGAGTCCTTTGTGTTGACAACTACCTGCCTCCTTCGTCCATGAAGATTGTCTCACCTTTCTTTGTGACCTCCATGGTACGTAGCCCAGCAATGCACAGAGCTATTCATTGCAAATGGCTGTCCCGTGACTCAGTGGAAGGGCAGAACTCATCTGGGTAGGTGGTGCTTAGTACGTATGAATACACAGCTTTGGTGCTAGGCATTCTCAGGCTGATTCTCCTGGAGACTTGATTGCCTTGATTCTGCTCATTCGTAGATGTATTTGAGTTGGGCCCCTTGCCCAGCAGAAGGTATATTTATATTTCAGGTAACTAGGAACAGTAGGGCCAAGAAAAAATGAGGAGCTATCCTATCCACCAGATTAGAACAATAACATCTATGGATCTCCATGAGTATGCATTCTATAAAAATCTGGCTTCCTAAACACTAAAGGCCAAAACACACCTGATGAGGAATGGAGCCATTCTTGACTTGCTCTAAAATCTTTGATTTGGTTCCTTATAGGCAATGAGTCCCACTCATTCAGCCCCTGGTGACTTGTTCTCGTGAATTTTAGTGAATCAAACAATTCTCTTTCTACGGTAAGGAGACTGGAAAGTGGGGGAAGGGCCTGGGCCTGAGGTTTGCTTGACGTTGGCACAGCTGACCTTTATGTACTTTTCTGCTTTGTTCCCAGTACATTTCCCACCAGAGACTGAAAACCGCCCGCCGTGAGCAAATTGGCCCATTTGATGCCTGCTTCCTCCGCCCCAAGGGAGTTCGGTTCCAGTCCCGGATTGCTCTCTGGGTCCTGCAAACTCTGCCTTCTCTCTGTTCCTGCTGCCTGTCATCAACTTATTATGCTTCAACATTTTAGTGATGCTTTGATATTTCCAAGTTGTTTGAATTATGTTTACAGGAAGCCACAGGGACCACCTAATTTCCTGGTTGCTGTCTTTCTCACTCACCTGATCCTTAAGGACGTCTTCCTGAATCTCACTTAACCTGGGTCTGGCTGAGCTGTGGTCTGTTTCCTACTTTATTAATAATTTCTTGTATGCAAGAGTTTCTTGTTTTTTGAGTATCTGTGATATATTAGACATAGATTCCGGTTACACAAAGCCTGCCATGTTGGGTAAGTTTACAAAAAAAAAGTCTTGAAAGATGAACATGGGTGACTCAGAAAATATTCCCATTAAACCTGTCATCCTAGTAGCAGTAGGAGAGGCTGTGAGGATCTGTTTGCTTTCTAAGTGAGAGCAAACTCAAGCTTTTGGGGCCCTGAATAATAATAATAATAATAATAATAATAGGATAATGGCATTGAGTTTTGCCTGTGGATAGAACAAGATCATAACAACGGTTTTATTGTTTGTGTTAGTAAACTCCCAAACAACTTAGTTATTTCTAAATTTTTTTCTATTTTTTTCCCCCTGAGGAAATTCTCATTCCTGGCAAGGGAAACCAGATTGGCAAATAATAGGAAAAAGGCATCTGTTTCATCATCGAGAAAAATTAGAGAAATTTCTCACACAAGCAAGGCTGGACTGTCCAATACCATAGCCACTAGCAGTAGATAACCATATAAATTGAAATGATGAACCTTAAGTCAAAAATTCAAGCGCTCAGGGGTGCCTGAGGGGCTCAGTCGGTTGAGGTCATGATCTCAGGTCATGATCTCATAGTTCGTGGCTCAGGTCATGATCTCATAGTTTGTGAGTTTGAGCCCCATATCTGGCTCTGTGATGATAGCTCAGAGCCTGGAGCCTGCTTCAGATTCTGTTATCTCCCTCTCTCTCTGCCCCTCCCCCACTCACGCTCTGTCTCCGTCTCTCAAAAATAAATAAATGTTAAAAAAATTAAAAAACAAATTCAAATGCTCATTTGCCACCTGTGACTAGTGGCTATGGAACTAGGCAACAGAGATATAGAGTATTTCCATCCTCGTAGAGATAATTGAGAACCACAGGTGAGCCATCTCCTCCCCTGTCACCATAAAGGAAATGGGAGAGAGACTCATCACAGATTTAGACACTGAAGTGTTCGGTCTCTTGTTTGTATCTGCCCAGTTGCCTTTTATTTGGCATCTTCTGCATGGAGCAATGCGCACAGACTGATGCGCGTTAGCGGAAACTTTGGTGACATTTTGGAACAGGATTTCAGGTGGGAATTTCCTGAAGATTCATTTGAACCATGTAGTGAAGAATCCAGAAAAGAACCCACAGGGAAAAGGCAAAGGGAAGCAGTCAGAAGAATCACCTGAGATTCAACCCAGTGGGGAGTACAGTTGGGAAGGCATTCTTGGTTATAACTGGGAGTATGACCAGCAGCCTGTTTGGGCATCCCATGGACAAGGAATGGAAACTATGAACAAGAGGACAACTGGCAAGTCAAGTCCTCTTTTGTACACTGTGGTAGGAGTCTGGGGCTTTCCCACCAATTCCAGTTAGGATTTTGCCTTTAAGACTCCCTGAATTTATGGCCCTTAGTGGGATTACAGCATACCATTGTTCCCCTGAGGCTCTTTCTCTGGTGATACTCTGCTCCAGATGAAAGTCTTTTCTTGATTAGAGGAAAGTTGGAAAGTTTGAGCTTTATCTGCTTTTTCTTACAATCCCAGGATCTGGGTTAAGGTTAGTATGTCACATTATGAAAACAAGACACTGTGCTCTGGGGGCCCGTGGAGGTGACTAGCACTTGTCAAAGAGAGATGAGGTTATTGGGCTCCAGAATCTGCTTTCATTCTCTTGGGCCATGTAGTCATATGGAACCTCAATGCTGCAGGGGGCAAATGGAGTCTTATCTGTATTAATCTCATAAATGTTCTGACTCAGTTTCTTTCTGTTGTTTATCAAGCTTTGAGAACCTACTCTGTTCCAGGTCTATGGATAGGCTCTGGGAAAGACAAAAGGGATTTAGACTGGTCTTCTTCTCTAGGTTCTCATGGTCTAACATTCTGTGACTCCATTCCACAAGCTTCTGTAGCAGAGTATTTTTGGAATGCCGTGACTGGTTTTTCTGATGAGAATCTCCTTAGTAATGGTCCAGCTGCTCTGTCTCCTTTCAAGTGAAATAATTGTATCTTGATAAATGTATTATTCCAGGGACACCCTGCCTTGGGAAGGAATCAGCCAATTCTTTAGTTAGAATAGACTTAATTTAAATAGATTTAATTTTTTCATAGCAGTTCGATGTTAACAGTAATATTGAGCAAACAGTATAGGTATTGAGATTTCCCATATACCCCCTTGTCTCACACATGCTTAGCCTCTCCTGTTATCAACACCCCCCACCACCAACTAGAGTGTACATTTGTTACAACTGATGAGCCCACATTGACACATCATTGTCCGAAGTCCATAGTTTCCATTAGGGTTCACTCTTGGTGTTGTATATTCTGTGCTTTGGACAAATGTATAATGACATATGTCTACAATTATAGGGTCATATAGAGTATTTGCACTGCCTTAAAAATCCTCTGTATTCTGCCTCTTCACCTCTTCCTTCCCTCTAAACCCTGAGTGAATTTATTTCTCTTTGTCCGCAATAACCCTCGAGTATCAGACTTTCTGACTGTATTTTTTGTTTTACTCCCTCCTCCTCCCTTTTCACATAAATGACACTGGGAAATCAGCCACTAGAAATGAGAGGGACAACATATATTCTTTGATTCTATCCCTGAAATTTCCATTTGCTCACCACCCCACCCCCACCCCATAGCTCATCTGTCTGCAACTCCAGGACAAATAAAGATTCCAGATCAACTGATTATCCCATTCTACAGGGCAATGGTGGATGTCTTCCTGATACTTCATTCTTAGACACCCCTTGCCTCAGGGCTTCTCTGAATCCAGTTTCTATTATGCATTTACATGTGAAAAATAAGAATTTTCTTGTAATGCCTTTGGCGCCTCAAAGAGAACAGCAGAACTCCTCTCACAGAAACTGATAATGTCCCATAGTGGACAGAATATTGGGGAATCATAATTTATAGTCAGATTTTAATGCCAACTCTTCTATTTGTGCTTGGTAGAAGATGACACTGATTATGGTATCAGCTATTTATTGATTACTTACTAAGTACTCAGTACTTAATAGGTACAGGCACTATCCTAATCTCACCACAATATGAGGTGGTGATAACTCCCTATCTGGAGTTGTAAGGGGACAGGAAAAAGAAAACTTTTTGAGTCTTCTGCTTTTTCTTTTTTCTTTTTTTAAGTTAATTTACTTATTTTGAGAGAGAGAGAGCAAAAGAGAGCACAAGGAGGGGAGGGGCAGAGAGAGGGAGAGAGATAATCCCACTGTATTGTCAACATAGGGCTCAAACTCATGAACTGTGAGATCATGACCTGAGCCAAAATCAAGGGTTGGGCACTTAACCAACTGAGCCACCCAGCTGCCCCTTGAGTCTTCTGGTTCTTAAAAAAATAATCATCCTGAAGAAATCCAATACCAAAGAGACACATTTTGAGGTGGCAGATTTTGCTCCCCTACTGTATTGATCTTAGTTACTTGGAAATGAAAGAGACTTTTTCTTGTCTTTCCCACAGCTCGTATTAAGTAATTTGGAAGATGCATTTCTATGTTTTTCCTCATAAGTGATGGTGGAAAAATGCCAATCATGAGACACTTTGGGTTTCAAACAGAAAGGATGAGGATTTGGGTGCCTTCTAGTATTTCCAGAGAAACTTATTCTTGAAGAGTTGATTTAGAAGTTATTGTTCATTCAATCTAGTGCAATTAGATGTGGAAAGAATCCTACAGGCCTTGGCCCTTCCTCATGGCATTGCACTAACTAGCTGTGACCCAACAAGTCACTTACCATCTTGTATTTCTATTTTTATGGCTAGTGCTCAATAGGTATCTATTTATGGAGCCACGAATGTGCTGGGCACTCACTCGCAGAATAATATGAATAATATGCACTCTGGCAATCTCTCAGTATTGGTATTGGAGTAAAATTGGATTTGAAAGCCCTTTAAAACATTTAAAACCCTCATGCATTTCAGAACAAAAGGCTGCAAATCAAAGAAGGGAATTCTTGCCTCCTTTAAGACTAGACTTTTAATAACAAAGCATTTCACTAAATAAATAATAAAATAAAGTAAGACCAAATTGGAGATTGTCATCACAACAAGCCTGACTTGGTACAAAGAAATGGAAACACAGGGGAAACAAACTGGTGTGTTCATGACTGACTTGATGTTTCTTTTACTTTCTCTGGTCTTGGCATCATCTCAAATGTCTCCTTACTGACATAGACCTTAAAAATTCTTCTTTTCTCTCCTGTCTTTATCAGGCAACTAGTAAGAGCTATGCAAGGTGCTGGGATGTGAATTAGTTGGGACCACTTGAAACATATACTGTCAGCACCTCAAACAGGGGAGATATCTCTGGGAAATGCAGGATTCTTTCCTTGTATCTTCTCTGCTATCCCTACAATGTGACCCTCATCCAGATGGTTCAAGATGATTTACCACCACAGCAGAAAGGGGGAAGGTGAGAGTGAAAGTACGCCCCTTCCATATTAGGACAAAACTTAGAAGTTGTACATATTGAGAAATGCAGTCTTCATATTAAGCTGTCATCTGGGAGAGAAGGGGTATCAGGGACA
>JAQQST010002232.1:0-10488 GCA_028646485.1 Cryptoprocta ferox
TCGAAGTGCCGCTACGAACATTGGGGTACAAGTGCCCCTATGCATCAGCACTCCTGTATCCCTTGGGTAAATCCCCAGCAGTGCTATTGCTGGGTCATAGGGGAGTTCTATTGATAGTTTTTTGAGGAACCTCCACACTGTTTTCCAGAGCGGCTGTACCAGTTTCCATTCCCACCAACAGTGTAGGAGGGTGCCCGTTTCTCCACATCCTCGCCAGCATCTATAGTCTCCTGATTTGTTCATTTTAGCCACTCTGACCAGCGTGAGGTGATATCTCAGTGTGATTTGATTTGTATTTCCCTGATGATGAGTGATGCTGAGCATCGTTTCATGTGTCTGTTGGCCATCTGGATGTCTTCTTTGGAGAAGGGTCTCTTCATGTCTTCTGCCCACTTCTTCACTGAGTTATTCATTTTTCAGGTGTGGAGTTTGGTGAGTTCCTTGTAGATTTTGGATACTAGCCCTTTATCCGATATGTCATTTGCAACTATCTTTTCCCATTCCGTGGGTTGCCTATTAGTTTTCTTGATTGTTTCCTTTGCAGTGCAGAAGCTTTTTATCTTGATGAGGTCCCAATAGTTCATCTTTGCTCTTGATTCCCTTGCCTTTGGGGATGTGCCAGTTATTTGTTGCTATATAAATCACGGATCTTTTCCACTTGTCTGCCACCGTCTCTTCTCCCATTCAGGTAACTTCAAAAACACCAGCATACATTTTTAATGTAAAAAAATGCTAACAACTTTAAGTGATTTTTCACTGTTATTCATAGTATAACAATTGTTCCTTTGTTCAAAAATTATGTATAAATATCTGATAATAGGTAGATAGTAGATAGATACAGATAGATGGATACATAGATACACAGATACTTGGATAGACAGGTATTGGGGGAATGTTTTAGGCAGCATGGAGTGAGTGGAGAGCAAGAGATATTAGGCACACTCTCTTAAATATTACAGAGTACCATGGGAAGCTGTTAAACTTTTACCTACATGGTACATGATGTAGGTACCATCTTCTTATAACAATTGTAGTAGCTAATATTTATGGAGATGTGCTATGCTGTAAGCAGTTTTATGATTAGTTAATCTTGATCCCAAGCCATGTTGTTTTCCTTATTTTCACAATGAGAAATCTGAACCCAGAAGTGCTCGGTAAGTTGTCTGGGAGCAAACACCCAAATAACTTGCAGAGACATGAAGAAAAACTTCCTATGCTTTTAGGCTCTGAGATACACTTGGCCACCTGCAGATCCCCCTATTCATGATATACAATAGCAAACAAAAAAAGATAAGTTCAGAGTATCTCTCTCTAAGCAAGACACATTCAGAGCTGAACAAAAGAATGGGCAGGATTGCAGAACAAGCAGAAGTCCAGAAAAGAAGGGGAA
Organism: Cryptoprocta ferox; assembly: GCA_028646485.1. Taxonomy (NCBI): domain Eukaryota; kingdom Metazoa; phylum Chordata; class Mammalia; order Carnivora; family Eupleridae; genus Cryptoprocta; species Cryptoprocta ferox. The sequence continues at coordinate 1,391 of JAQQST010002232.1, forward strand.
GGGTTCCCAGGGCTTCTGATGGGAATGAGTTTAAAGTGTCAAACTTGGAGGAGGCCAGGAGTCCATGTCTGTAAAGTGACTTCTGAGATGAGAATGAGGCCTCAAGCAGGTCCATCCAGGCATCTTAAAGAATCGGGGTGTTTCTTCAATGTAACGGAAAGGGGCCAGCCAATTATAAGCACATGGATGATGTCATTGGTTTTATTGAATCTTGTGACAATTTAAACAACAAAAAAATGTCTGGATGAAAGGAGTGAAGACAGCTGCTGGAATATAGAAAAGAGACACTGGGGGCACCTACATGGCTCAGTTGGGTAAGGATCAGACTTCAGCTCAGGACATGATCTCATGCCTCATGGGTTCCAACCCCATGTGGGACTCTGTGCTGATGGCTCAGAACCTGAAGACCGCTTAAGATACTGTCTCTTCCTCTCTCTCTCTCTCTCTCTGCCCCTTCTTGCTTGTACTCTGTCTCTCTCTATGTCTCCCTCAAAAAAATAAAAATAAACATTTTTAAAAATTTTTAGAAAAAAGATAATAGTGATTTAGATTAAGGTAGTGACTGTGGAAGCATCTTAAAAGTGAGAGGATAGTTAAAATATAATTACATGGTGGAGGACACTTGTGGGGAAGAGCACTGGGTGTTATATGGAAACCAACTTGACAGTAAACTATAAATTAAAATATACATATAATTACATTAAAATTTACCATTTTGGTGATAACTTAGGTATTGGGAAGAGAGACATAAAGGTGCCAAGGATAAAAGGGCATATCTCCCACATAAGAAACCAGGACATCACGGTACTACTCACTAAGATATGAAAAGAGGACACTTTTCCTCATTATGACATTAGCAAAATAATTACATTTTATAGGCAAATTTGCTGACCAAAAAAAGAATGTGTTCACTGTATCAAGTGAACAAGATTGGTAGAGAATCAGAGGGTCACATCACTTTAGAACCAGATCCTTTTCAAACTTCCAAATTTACAGGTGATAAATTTCACCTTGAGTTTAAGAGTAAAGTCTGGGAGCTCACCTACAGAAAAATATAATATTAACCCCAACACCATAAAAGGCTACCTGGCTAAAAGTAGCCAAGTAGCTTGGTTACAAGCAGATTACTTGGTATACTATTTGCTTTCACCCATTAGTTTTTAATTATTAACATAAGTTCTTTCTCTTTTTTTTAGTTCTGTATTTAGTTAAATTAACTGGACTGTGCTGACAAATTTCTCCTCCTCCTTCTTCTTCCCTTCTTTCTCCTCCTCCTCCCCTTCCTCCTCCTCCTCCTCCTCCACCTCATCTTCTTCCCTATCCTCCTGCATCTCCTTCTGCTTTTCTCATTCTAGGATTTGGCCATTGAAGGACTATGAGCCAAAACAATTACACTTCTCCACACGGTTTTATTCTGCTTGGTTTCTCGGACCATCCCAAATTGGAGATGGTCCTATCAGGAGTTGTCACTCTCTTCTACTTCATTACGTGGGTGGGTAACACAGCCATCATCCTTGCATCTCTCCTGGATGCCCATCTCCACACACCGATGTATTTTTTCCTCAGGAACTTATCTTTCCTGGACCTATGTTTCACAACCAGCATCGTCCCTCAGATGCTGGTTAACCTGTGGGGACCGGACAAGACCATCAGCCATGTGGGCTGTGTCACTCAACTCTACGTTTATATGTGGTTGGGTTCCACTGAGTGCCTCCTCCTAGCCGTTATGTCCTATGATCGTGTCACAGCTATCTGTAAGCCCTTGCATTATTTGGTCATCATGAACCCACATCTCTGCCTCAAGATGATAATCGCAGTCTGGAGCATTAGTTTGGCCGGTTCTGTACTATTATGTACACTCACCCTGAATTTGCCTCGATGTGCAAACAACCTTCTGGACCATTTCCTGTGTGAGTTGCCAGCTATGGTCAAGATAGCACGCATAGACACCACATCAGTTGAAATGTCCGTGTTTGCTTTGGGTATTGTCTTTGTCCTTACACCCCTCGGCCTTATTCTCATATCCTATGGCTACATCGCCAAAGCTGTGCTGAGAATAAAGTCAAAAGAAGGCCAGCAAAAAGCAATTAATACCTGTGGATCTCATCTCACTGTCGTGTCTATCTTCTGTGGAACCATTATGTACATGTACCTACGACCAGGTAACAGTGCCTCCAAAGACCAGGGAAAGTTCCTCACCCTCTTTTACATGATCATCACTCCAAGTCTTAACCCTCTCGTTTATACCCTGCGGAATAAGGACATGAAGAATGCACTGAGGAAGCTGGTGAGAGTTGACCATGAATCTACAAAATCTAAGGGGAACCAAAAGTCAGAGAAAAGTATTACCCTGGATAAGGCAATGAAATGAAATACGTTTTCTAATTGTCTTTGTTTTCGCCAAGTGCAATTAACACACAGTGTTATATAGTTTTAGTTTTAAGTGTACAATGTGATTCAACAATTCTATACATTTATCAATGCTCATCACGTGTATTTTTTAATCCCCTTTATCTATTTCAACCATCTCCTCACTCGGCTCCCCTCTAGAAATTACTAATTCCCCATATTTAAGAGTCTTTTTTTTTGTTTATCTCTTTCTTTTCGTTGTTCATTTGCTTTGTTTCCTAAATTCCACATGAGTGAAATCATATGGTATTTGTCCTTACACCACTTACATTTTTCTGACTGACTTACTTCACTTAGCATTACATGTTCTAGCTCCAACCATGTTATTGCAAGTGGCAAGATCTTGTTCTTTTTATAGCTGAGTAATATTCCATTACGTATATATACCACATCTCTTTATTCATTCATCTATCAATTGGCACTTGGGTTGCTTCCATATCTTGGCTATTGTGAAAAATGCTACAGTAAACCTAGGGTGCATATATCTTTTCAAATTAGTGTTTTTAGTGGAATTAATGGATCATTTGGTAATTCTATTTTTCATTTTTCAAGGAAACACCATACTGTTTTCCACAGTGGCTGTACCAATTTACATTCCCACCAACAGTGCAAGAGGATAGTAATTCCTTTGACATCAGCCACAGAAATATTTTTTGAAATATATCTCCTCTGACCAGGGAAACAAAAGCAAAATTAAACTATTGAGACTACAACAAAATTGAAAGGGTTTGCACAGCAAACAATCAACAAAACAAGAAGGCAAACTACTGAATGGGAGAAGAAATATCCAAATGATATATCCAAAATATATAAAGAACTTATACAACTCAACACCAAAAAAAAAAAACAAACAAACAAATCTGATTTAAAAATGGACAGAGGACCTGAATATGCGTTTTTCCAAAGAAGATAGATAGATAGCCAATACACAAGAAAATATGCTCAACATCACTAATCATCAGAGGAATGCAAATTTTTTAATCCCTTTAATCCCCTTAATAAGAGATCACTTTACATCTGTCAGAATGGCTAAAATAAAAAATATAGGAAATAATAAGTGTTGGTGAGGATGTGGAGCAAAAGGAACCCTAGTGCACTGTTGGTGGGAATGTCTTTAATTTCTACTGAGGCAAGTAATTTCTAGGTCATAGAGACAGTTAATAGAATAGCTGCTGTATATGAACATTCTGTGGATGCAAACAATACTACATCTATCCTACTTAGCTCTTTTATGACTCTAATCGTTGGCATATCTTCAGGGAAAAGAGTCATTACAAATTTTTATTTTTGTTTGTAATATAACACAAAGAGGCTCTAAATATAAACTTGAATGCATATGATTTATGCTAAAGATCCATAGAAACTGTTTTGTTTATCTAGTTTTTATTTTCTATGCTAGTGCTTGCATCTTCAGAAATACAGACCTGAATGGATGGTTTCATTTACATGGTGGGGAGCACATAAAATCGTAATGTATAAATAATGATTTTGGATATCAAATCTCTTGTGACTCCATACATTTATCAGTATCTTGAGTAAAGAGTCTTTGTTATTTATATCTTATATATCATGATACAAGGAAGTGATAAGACACAAATTAAAAGGTTTAAAAGGTAATAAAATAGTCTTATTCATTATTTATTCATTCATGAAACATTTACTACAAGACTGTCTCAATCTCAATGACTAGCTTGAGATTAGTTAGGATTTGACTTAGACTTATCTATAGTATCATGCAATTTATGTAAATTTAGAGAAATGTAGATATGTACATTTTTATGTAGTAAATTTCATAAAATGAATAAATCTTTTCATTTCCAACTATCATAATACATTAGTTAGCTTTTTATGGCAAAATCTGATGACTTTTTAATTGAACTTTGATATTTTCAGTGATCTGATACGTTTCTCTGAAAGACCCCATTATTTGGGGTGCCTGCGTGGCTCAGTCTGCTGAGCAGTTAAGCATCTGACTTCAGCTCAGGTCACGCTCTTGCAGTTTGTGGGTTCGAGCCCCATGATGGGCTGTGTGCTGACAGCACAGAGCCTGGAACCTGCTTCACATTCTGTGTCTCCCTCTCTGCCCCTCCTCTGCTCGCTTGCTCGCTCACACTCTCTCTCTCTCAAAATTAAATAAACATCAAAAAAAATTAAGGCCCCATTATTTAATAATTTTAATCAATCACATATATAATAATATTTTGTCGTCTGTCACTTCATAATTATTAAAATGTGAAGAGGAGGAGTCATTGGATAATTTTTGCTTTCCAAGTCAGACACAGAAACGTCTCACATAACATGTAATATGATGTAGGATACTGTCAATGTCCTTTTACCCACACAAATCTCCTTCACAGGTGCCTCCAGAAACAGTTCACCAGCTCACATAAAGTGTCCACAGAGAGAACAGAAGTTCTGTGGCACTGATGTACACAGTCTGGCCACCCCACCCATTACTCTTATATTTGCAAAGTTTGTTGTTACTCTTGGCAAGAATCTTTAATAATATTAGAAAAAATATTAAGTCATTTACTAACTTCAAAAATAAGTACACCAAAAATAGACTAGCAATGGACTCTTAGCAAAACGTTACAACTTATACCTATGATTGTTTCTTTTTATGTGTATCTCTAGTCCTATATTTCCTTTGGCTTAAGTTTCTTCTGCATTAGGGCCACAAAATACACCAATATTTTAAATAATTAATCTCCCTCTTTTTTCTCTGAAAGAAGTGCATATAGTCAAACCATTATGTTAAATTATAATAAAACCTTAAAATATATTGAGCCCCTGTAAGTTAATCAGTACTTCTATAAGCATTCAGGGAGACACCTCTTCAGGAACTAAGAAACTGGCCAGCATTTCCATTCCCCCACCCCTCAGCATAAACACAGAGCCACCTCTGGGAAACAGTGCTACATGGACACTGGCTGCCTAACTTACCTCACCAAGCTCCACCCCCCTGTGCTCTGGCAGGATGGTCCTTCTTAAACAAGCGTGCCCCAGCCCCAGTATGGCAGACCCATCCCCCAGAAGCCTAGCATAAGCCACCACATCTCCTGACCAGAGAGTTCTGCAGGGCCTCAGTTCTCGTGGAGATGGTGTCAGGTCTCGTTTCACAAGCATACTAGAGCACACCTAGTTAAACTCACCACATTCAGGCCAGGGACCAAATGCTGCCCATGGTGGGCAAGGAGGGCCTCTGCAGATAACTAGCCTGAAGGATAGAGCAGCCAAAACACAACAGCAGAGTACGTGCAGCACACACTGGAGGCACTCCCTGAAGCTTCTATATGACCTCTTCTTTATAAGGTCATTACTTTCAGAAAAAGGAGACATAACGGCTTCTCTAACACAGAGAAGAAGGCAGACACTTACACAAAATGCCAAGATGGAGAAATTCATCCCAAATGAAAGAAGACAAGGTCAGAACCAGAGATCTGAATGAAACTGATATAAGTAACATGCCTAATGGAGAATTTAAAGCAATGATTTTAAGGATACTCACTGGGCTGGAGAAAATAATGAAAAACATCAGGGGAGACCCTTACCACAGAGACAGAAGAATTAAAAAATGAATCAATCAGAGAGGAAGAATATAATAAATGAGATGGGAAACAGGCTTGATGAAATGAACAGCAGGCTGGAAGAAGGAGAGAAATGAATAAGTGATATAGAAGAGAAAATAATGGAAAATAGTGAAGCTGAAAAAGAAAGAATTATGGATCACGAGAACAGACTTAGGGAACTCAGTAATCCCATCAAGTATAATAACATTCATACTATAGGAGTCCCAGAAGAAGAAGAGATAGAAAAGGGGCAAAAAGTGTAGTTCAAGACCTGAAAACTTTCCTAATCTAGGAAAGGAACAGACATCCAAATTCAGGAGGCACAGAGAATTCCCATCAAAATCAACAAAAGCAGGCCAACACCAAGATATATTCTAATTAAATTTGCAAAATATAGTCATAAAAGAAAAATCTTAAATGCAGCAAGATAAAAGAACTCAAATTACAAGGGAAAATCCATAAGGCTAGATGGAAATTCTCAATAGACACCTGACATGTCAGAAAAGAGTGGCATGATATATTCAAAATCCTTAATTGGAAAAATTAGCCACTAAGAATACTCTATTCAGCAAGACTTTCATTCAGAATAGGAGAGATAGAGTTTCCCAGACAAACAAAAACTAAAGGAGTTAGTGACCACTAAACCAGCCCTGCAAGAAATATTAAAGGGGACTCTTTTAGTGGAAAGGAGAAACCAAAAGTGACAAAACCAAGAAAGGATCAGAAAAAAAACTCAAGAAACAATGACAAAATAAGTAATAAAATGCCAATAAGTACCTATTTATCAATCATTACTTTGAATGTAAATGGACTTAAATGCTCCAATCAAAAGACATAGGTTGTCAGAAACAATGAAAGAAAAAAAAAAGACCCACATATGCTGCCTACAGGAGACTCATTTTAGACCTAAAGGGAGAGTGGAGAAACATCTATTATGCAAATAGAAACCAAAAGAAAGCAAGACTGGTAATACTTAGATCAGACAAACTAGACTTTTTTGATCTTGTATTGTTTTTATCCTGCTCTGGTATCAAGGTAGTACTGGCTACATGGAATGATTTTGAATATGTTCCCCCTATTCCATTATTTGTAAGATTTTGATAAAGACTGTCATTAATTATATTTTAATGTTTGCTATAAGTCACCAATGAAATCATGTGGTCTTGTGCTTTTCTGTGCTGGGAGATTTTTGGTTCTTAATTCAACTTTCATTCCATTATTGTCTAAGATGATTTCCTATTTCTTGGCTTCAAAATCCATGATTTAATACTGATAACATCTGCATTTATAGAAATTATCTGCATTATTTTCTAAGTTATCTAATTTGTTAGTATATAATTATAGTAAATCTGTTATCACACTATGTATTTCTGTGGTTATTTGTTGTATTGTTTTCCATTCCATTTCTCATTTTAGTGTTTGAGTCTTTTTTTCTTGGTTAATGTTGTTAAAGCATTTCCAATTTTGTTTATTTTTTTTAAAAAAACACTGGTCATCACTTTCAATGTTATCTTATTGTTTATTCTGTTCTCTATTTTATTTCTGATTTTTCTGTGTTATTGCCTTCCTCCACTGAATTTCAGCTGTTTCTACTTTTTCTAGTTCCTCGTTGTGTGATACTAAGTTGTTTGTTTGAATTTTTCATTTTTTTAAGTTTGTTTTCATTTATTTTGAGAGAGAGCGAGCGAGACTGAGCAAGTGGGGGAGGGGAATAAAGAGAGGAATGCAGAAACACAGGTAGACAACACACTATCACCACTGAATCCAATGCAGGGCTCAAACTCACAAACAGTGAGATCATGACATGAGCCAAAATCAAGACTCAGCCACCTAACGAACTGAGCCACCCAGGTCACCCTGAACCTTTTTTCTTAACACAAGTATTTATACCAAAACTTGACTCTAACATCTGCTTTTGCTGCATCCCATATGTTTTGGAATATCGTTTTCTTTTTCTTTTGTCTTGAGACACATTTTGATTTGCCATTAGATTTCTTATTTGGCCCACTGCTTATGCAGTAGTGTGTTGTTTCATATTTACATATTACATATTTCATATTTACATTGTAGATTTCCTAGCTTTATTATTGCTCTTTAATTTATCGTGCCTTTAACTATCGTGCCTGGAAGACATTCTTGGTTGATTTCATTTTTCTTAAATTTATAATGTTTGATATGTCTTTTTTATGTGATTTAATCAGTGGGCTCTTTCGTATGTGCTTGAAAAAATTTTGTATTCTGTTTTTCTTGGATTGATTGTTTTATATGCATCTTTCAGAAGCATATACTTTTAGAAGGATATATTTTTAGAAGCATTTAGAAGCAATACTTAGAAGTACTCTGAGGTATGCTTCAAGTAAAAAATGTTTTTCAAAAATAATAATAACTTTAGCTGAGGGTACTCATTTAAAATAATCCATACCAGGAGGGAGGTGGATGGGAGGATGGGTGAAATAGATCAAGAGGTTTAAGAGTACACTTGTCATGATGTGCCCTCTGTCTTAATGTATACAATTGTCGAATCATTATACTGTACACCTAAAACTAATAAAATACTGTATGTTAAATATATTGGAATTTTAAAAAGTTTAAAAAAGAAAGGAAAAAAGAAAGAAAATGAATATTAAAAAGAGCTCCCCGGAGACCACGACCACAAACACGAAATCTACAGATAACACAATGCCAATAAATTCATATATTTCAGTACTCACACTAAATGTCAATGGAGTAAACCCTCCAATGAAAAGACATGGGATAAGAGGATGGATAAATAAACAAGACCCATCTATATGCTGTCTATAAGAGACCCATTTTATTTTTTTTAACATTATAGTTTATTGTCAGGTTGGTTTCCATATAACACCCAGTGCTCTTCCCCACAAGTGTCCTCCACCATGACCGTCATCCCCCTTCCCGGTTTCCCCCTCCCCCCCTTCTGCCCTCAATTTGCTTTCAGTATTCAAGAGTCTCTCATACTTTTGTCTCCCTCCCTCTCCCTAACTTTTTCCTCCTTCCTCTCCCCATGGTCCTCTGTTAGGTTTCTCCTGTTAGACCTATGAGTGAAAAAATATGTTATCTGTCCTTCTCCGCCCGGCTTATTTCGCTTAGCATGACACCCTC